>QBDW01002909.1:0-12469 GCA_003261595.1 Maconellicoccus hirsutus | reverse complement strand
GGAGCCAATGTTCCCCTCACACTTCTATTTTGACACGCTCCGTTCGCCTATGGTGAAATATCCAGATATAGTTAGTACGTTCGTGCAATACCACCTATAGTTAAAAAGGCCGGAGCGCGGATTTGTGACGTCATCTCTAGAGGGCGGGTGAAATGTAAACAAACCGTGGAAAATGTATAGATAACTCAGTAATTTCAATTGAAATTAGTAAAAAATTGAAATGTAATTTGATTTAAATTGTTTGAAAACTATTAAAAATCAAACAATTTGAAGTAAATTACATTTGTAGTTCGGTTTCAAGTAGTTGTTCTGTGTAGTAGTTCATTACTTTTGTGTTGTAAGTCGTAACTATGCCGTCTAAGTGTTGTGCGCCGGAATGTAAAGGAAATTATGAAACTGGTGACAAAGTGTCAGTATTTTCTTTTCCTAATGATGAAGAATTGAGGAAGAAATGGGTGGCAGCCCTAAAACGTGAGAAAACATTTATACCCACCAACAATACGAAGGTATGTATCACTGTTATCAACTGCTATCTGATTGTTGTCAAAGCGATGTTCATGTCATTAATTTCTGTACTTTTCATTACACAATATATTTAAATGATTACAAATATTCATATATAATGTTATCCGAACTTTAATTACTATTCTTACAGGTTTGCGAGAAACACTTTTCATCTGGTGATATTGAACGCGAAGTTGTGTATACTGATGATAGAAGTGGAAGAACTTTGAGAGCTCCGCTAAAACGTCCTCGATTGAAACCTAATGCAGTGCCTTCAGTTTTACCTAACTGTCCCTCATATCTGTCAAAAGAAAATAAAACTCGTGAAAGCGCTGAGGAGCGTCGCTTACGAATTGATGAAGATCGCTTATCACAAGCCATTGCAGAAAGTTTACTGTCTAATGAATCGTATATGAAAGAAATCTCTTTCTCCACATTAAGCGAGTTTCGTGATTGTTTAAATCGTCATCCTCCAGACTCAAAGTGGATAACAGTAAACGACGAGAATGCGGTTATATTCATAACCATAACAAAAGAGCCTATACCAAAGATACAGAATTCTGTAATTGTCAATGACGAATGTTTAGTTAACATCATTATAAATGATGTGCAAGTAGAAAAAATCGGAAATTTTCGTTTTCCATTCTCTTTACAAAACATCAACCAACTACATGACATTTTTAATGAAATTGGATCATCAGAAAGCAAATCAAAAAGCCCAGAGGACGTATTGAAGTTTTACATAAATTTAGTTGTTGAACAGATGAATAATATCAAGCAATCTGGATATTTAAACTCCGATGGAGAAAAGCTACTTCAATTTGTCATCGAGCAGGTGAGTTTTTTACTTCTCACGCCGAATAATTATAAATATTCTTATGAGCTTATGATTTTATCCTCATTATTTCATTCTATTTCGCCGCACGCATACAAGTTCATGAGGAGCAGTGCCAGTATTATTTTACCTCACCCAAAAACTGTAGGTAAAGTTTGCGCGAGATATGATTTATCTCCATTAAAAGAGCAAGATGAAGACAATTTTCTGAACTATGTATCAAAAACTGTTCACAGTCTCAATGAAAATCAGCGAGTTGTAGCGTTGTTAATGGATGAAATCCATTTGAAATCTTACTTTGATTACAAAGGTGGTAACATTGTAGGCGGCTCTTTTTTCCTTTATTAACTTTAGGTACGTATTAGTTATTGTTTGACATCTATATAATTACAAATCCAAATTTTTATTTTTCAGGGGCAAATTCGTGTATGTACATCGAAACAAATGGAGAAGCGATGAAACAATCAGTCATATTGGGTGTTTATTTTATTTTACATTTCTTAAGCAGACATTTTTTTCACAAATTAGTTCACAAAATTAATTAATTTCTTATTTGAGATATCAAAAATTTTTACAACCACTGGACAAAAATGAAAAAAATTTACAAAATTTACTTTCTATTTCATGATTTCATCAATAGAAACGTGTGTTTGACATCCATTTTGGTTCATATTTTATGCCATGTACTAATAAATTAGATACTTCGATTGCACCTGCTAGGTAATCATTATTTAATTTGATTGGTAGTACTGATAAATGCAAGAAGTAATTGCTAAGGAATGTAGAAATGAAATAAACCCCCATAGATACGATATTCAGTTATCATTGTACAAGTGTACTAAATTAGGAACACAAAATCATTCAGTCATTTTTGTAGTATTAATTATAAAAAATTTAATTCAAAAATTTCACCATTTGTGGGTTATTGAACATCATTCTGAAAAATTGTTTTTTTTTTTTTTGAATGAAGAATAATTTTGAAAATGATTCAATTTACTGAATATTTCTTGAACAGAATCACTTGTACTGATAACTTAAAATCGTGGCGTGTTATGGAAATCTGATAATATCAGTAGTATACTTTTCTACTTTTGAGTGCAATATTGATACTTATATCAAGCCATTAATTAATTAAATTTGTATATTTTATTATTTTCAGATCACGATTCTATACCATTCCATATTTACGAAAATAACATGCTCAGTATCAAACTTCAGCAAAACTTCGATTTTTTTTAATGATTATTATTAGTTTTTAATTAATATGAAATATTAATTAGCGAATTTGTACTTTTTTCGATTTTTTTTTAATGATTATTATTAGTTTTTAATTAATATGAAATATGAATTAGTGAATTTGTACTTCTCAGTATCAAACTTCAGCAAAACTTCGATTTTTTTTAATGATTATTATTAGTTTTTAATTAATATTTTAATTAATATGAAATATTAATTAGTGAATTTGTACTTTTTTCGATTTTTTTTTTAATGATTACGAGTTTTAATATGTCTTCCATATTGACGAATGACAATAATTCAGTTTGTAATTTTGTAATTAAATTTTTTGTAAAAATTTTTTTTAAATAAATTATTAGTTTTTAATTAATATGAAATATGAATTGGTGAATTTGTACTTTTATCTATATCCTTGTTAAAAAAAAAAATTAACTGAGTCTTGATTTTCTTGAAAAAACTAAATAAATATATCCGCCTTCTAGTAGTGACGTCACACCACAGTTCTCAATCCGCGCTCCGGCCTTTTTAACTATAGGTGGTATTGGTTCGTGTAACAAACATTACCTTGGGTTTCATACCGTTCTTTTCAAACTAGGTAATGTTTGTTCAGATTTCCGAGCATTTCCGAATTTTTATCCCTTGAAAAAAACTAGTGGACTTTAACGTCTAGTCTGATAAGGACGTGTGGAGGGAACTGGCCAATCAGCGCGTAATATTTGGTCTCATGCACGATCACCGGTCCAGTATCCAAATACGCACTGTCGCATGTTTCTTTCAATGTTGCATTTTTTAAAAATAGCTAAAAATCAGCTGTTGATCAGTCTTCAACACTGTTTTCTTATCATGTATTCATCGTAATCTTGGAAAATAAAAATAAATAATTTTCGAACAATTTTTATTTATAATAAAGATATAAAATAAAATAAAATTATAGTTTCAGTTTCATTAATTTTCACTTATCACCACTTAAAGATCTGATCTATCCTGAAGAATGCTAATAAATTACGACTAAAAATGCCTACAGATAATTTCAGGATCGAAGTATGTATCGACTATTTTTTAAAAATAATTTTCACCTAGCTTACTAGTCATATTTTCATTTCAGTTACCATTCGGCCCACCTCCTATTCTACCGGATATTGGAAAAGAATTGGAAGAATACTTGACTAAACCTGATAAATTACCTATTCATAATAAGAAAAACGATTTTCAATTTTGGAGTAGAAAAATTAATCTTGATTCTCTTCTTTATGCCGATGTTAGCCCTGTTACCACATCTTTAAAGGTATTATTCAACTTCTCTACAGTGTTGAATTTTTTTCGCAATTACTAATTTCGAGTATAATATCTAGGTTGAAAGAGACCTTGATACCGGCGAACTGCTCAGTTTTTATGAAGTACCTGTTGAAGGTATTGGTCAAACAGCTAAAAATTCCACTTCGTTTTCAAGAACTCCGGCTAAAGCTACTGATGATGTTCGAGGTAGTCGCTCAAATTATCCTTTTTGGCCGGGTGGATTCGAATCTCCGTCATTTCAACAACTTTCTGAAGAAAGTTTTGACATTGATTTTGAGCATGGTTTGTTTCACGCAGTTTTTACTTTTGTGTGTTGCGGAATTTGAAATTTTTTTTTGTTACAGATCTTTTCACCATGGCGCCGGGGTTATCGAGAGGTTTTGAGTTTTCTCAACATGATGGAGAAAGTCAAACTGATGTTGAAAGTGACGTTCCTGATACAATTGATTTTCGTGATATTATAGATATGCCTGGTTTGAATCTTTGGTCTGAAGAATCTGTTAAAATAAGTGAAAAAGGAAAAATAACGGATGACTTAAGCGGATTGAAAGAATTCGAAGACGATGTTATCCCAGGAGTAAGTTATTTATAAATTTCTCTAGAAGTAAAAAAAAAGATATCTGCTCGTGAAATTCATCATTCAACTTTTTTCAGGAAATAAAACTTCCAACATTGAAAATATCTTCAACAAAATCTTACAAAACAGCAACGAAAACCGAATGGGCAGAACTTCTTGATACCACAAAACCTGTAGTTGATTTTCACAAGAAAATCATTGATCCCGCGGTTACTTGGGATTTTGAATTGGATACTTTTCAAAAATTAGTACGTTAATAATTCAGCATTATGCGAACTTATTTTCTCAGATGCAGTAATTGAAGACACTTCCTTTTTTTAGGCAATTTTAAAATTGGAACAGCATCAGCATATATTTGTAGCTGCTCATACATCTGCTGGTAAAACTGTAGTCGCTGAATACGCTATAGGAATGTCTCAAAAACATTGTACCAAGTTAGTAGTAAATTATCAACTGAGATTTATTTCTTAAATAATAATACTGTATTTCACTTTCAGAGCAATTTATACTTCACCCATTAAAGCATTATCTAATCAAAAATATCGTGATTTTAAAAACCGTTTCGAAGAAGTTGGACTTATTACGGGTGATTATCAAGTTAATCAACAAGCATCTTGTCTTATTATGACTACAGAAATTTTAAGATCGATGTTGTACGCTGGATCAGACGTTATACGAGATCTAGAATTCGTGATATTTGACGAAGTTCATTATATTAATGATTCCGAAGTAATTCATTTTATTTTTGATGAACCTTTTCTGAACCAAATATTCTTGTAATGTTTCGTAATATACAAAATATTTTACCAGAGAGGTCACGTTTGGGAAGAAATTTTGATAATGTTACCTGATACAGTATGCATAGTAATGCTGAGTGCCACCGTCCCTAATCAGCTTGAGTTTGCTGATTGGGTTGGACAAATAAAACGCACTAAAATGTACGTCGTGAGCACTCTTAAAAGACCGGTACCTTTGCAACACTATTTGTACACCGGAGGCTCTTCAGGATCGCGAAAAGATGAAAATTTATTTTTAATCAAAGATGCAGATGGTCCGTTTAATATGGCTGAGTACGTATAAATTTAATGCATTTTTACACTGCTGAAAAGAAATATATTTTTTGTAATTTTTATAGGTATATAAAAGCTGTAGAATGTAAAACAAAAAAAAGTGCTGCAGAAAAAACCAGAGGTGATAATAAATCGAAAGTAGTGAAGGTTTCAGATCCTAAAAAAATGAAATCTGAAAAAACTTACTGGGAGACTTTTGCCAAGTTTTTACAAAAATATGAAAAATTACCAGTAGTTGCGTTCACTCTTTCAAGGAATAAATGTGATCGTAACGCTGAATTTTTAATGTCCATTGACTTCACAACCGCCGAAGAAAAAAATTACATCAATTATTGTTTTAAACAATCTATAAAATCGTTGAAACAAGAAGATCAAGATTTACCACAGGTTTGTATTGTTTTTTCCCCCTCTTGGTGAAAACGGCATCATAATGAACTTTCTCATTTCATTAATTTATAGATTAAGAAAATGGGATCTTTACTGAGTCAGGGCATCGGCGTTCATCATAGCGGTATTTTACCAATACTCAAAGAAATCGTAGAAATTTTATTTCAAAAAAGTTTAGTCAAGGTGAATCATTATTGGGAAACTCTCCGGTGCATTATTTATTTTCTATTGATTGTTAATTAACGAAAAAAAAACATTTTAGTTTTTATTCGCCACTGAAACATTCGCCATGGGTGTCAATATGCCGGCAAGAACTGTAGCTTTTGATGCAATCAGGAAGTATGATGGTACCGGTACTCGTGATTTACAACCAGCAGAATATATTCAAATGGCAGGCCGCGCTGGTCGAAGAGGTCAGGATGCTACTGGAACCGTTATAATTTTGTGTAAAAACGATGTCGAAAAAGCTGTTAATTTGAGGGCAATGATGTTAGGTTTGTGATATAAATTATCAACGTTTTTTTTTTCGAGTTACGATAATGATAGGGTTTTTCAGGTGACCCGACGAAACTACAATCTCAGTTCAAAATTACCTATTCAATGGTTTTAAATTTGATGAGAGTTAAAAGTATGCGGGTTGAAGATATCATGTCTCATAGTTTCAAGGAGCAACATAACCGTCGAAAGTTGGAAAATTATCGAAAAGAATTGAAGGAATTAGAAGACAATGATAGTACTCAAGAGGATTTATTAGATGTACCGTTTTTTGAAAAATTAAATTCCTTCTTTGAAGATGCTATGTCATTTAATGAAGATTGGCATGATTACAGCGTAAGATTATTTCAATTATTCTTTTCTAATTGTTATTGACTAATTTAAAAATGCTCCAATTTCAGGGCTCAATCTTCTTGCATCCTAAAGCGAAACAAGAATTGAGCAATGGAAGGTTTATCGTTATTACCTTTCAGCAATACGTGAACAGATTGGCTCTTATTTTGCATACTATTCAAAAACCAGATTCCCTACAATTCAAGTCAGAATTTAATGAATTTTCATCCGCTAATCTGATATAAAAGCAAATGTCAATATTTACGTTTATTCCATTTTTTTCTTCTTTTTTTTCATATCTCACAGGGTGCTGATATTATGCGATGCGGCGGAATTGGAATTGACTGAAAAAGAATCTGATATGTTTTATGAGATGCTGAGTTTATCGAAAAATGATGTATTTTTGCCAAAAGCCAAGACCAACCATTTGATTTTATCCGTCGCTTCTAAAAATATTAAATACGTGACGAAATTTTCAATAAAAATTGAGTGCGATTTGGTTATAAAAGACTGGGAACAACGACAGATCCCAAGATTCAAGTAAATCGTTCAGCTTATTATGATGTAGACAAATATTTATGTAAAGTATGTAATCAATGATTTTATCCTCAGAGATGCGCCTCCGAGTAAAACTTTTCTTCGAGCAATCGCTGAATTATCAGAAAAAAGTCAACTATTAGTCAATGCCGATGATATCAATTCATACTTCATTCATATTAGTGATTTCAGAATTGCGGATTTGAATCTCAACGAGCACATATGTAGGTTAGAAAATAAAAAGTTCATTTTGGATAGCTATAACAACGAGGAAATTCCTGATTTTGAAACCGAAGTAAGCAATTTGTGTTTAATATATATTTGATTTAAAAACAACTCAATCAATTTTTTATATAGTTCAAAAAAGTATTCATTGTTAAACAAAAACAAGCAAGAAAAGAAAAATTGAAATACTTACTTTCCGAAAAGAGTTTACTATCGTACCCCGACTATCTACAAAAAGTTGCTGTTTTAAAAGAATTGAAGTATATTAATGATGAAGGCATAGGTAATTCAATTTGAGATTTAATCAACTTGTTGCATGGATTGTTATCAACGTGTGCATTTTTAGTGGAAATGAAAGGCAAAGTGGCATGTGAAATGGGTTCGAACGAGTTGATTATTACCGAGCTGATTTTCGAAGGCACGCTATCCAAGTTTGACCCTGCTGAAATCGCAGCTTTATTATCTTGTTTAGTATTTCAGGGTAAATTAGAAAATAACGACACAGAATTACCTGAAAAATTAAAAGAGGTAAAAGTTGAATTACAATTTTCCAACATAGAAGAATGACAAATATATTACAAATAATTCTTTATTTCAGGGCATGAAAGTAATAGAAGAAGTACGCAATAAAATTCGAGCTACCGAAAAAGGAATCCAGGAACCAAATGAAATGGACAAACTGAATTTTGGTTTGGTTAAAGTAGTTTATGAATGGGCGCATGGAAAAGTTAGCACTTTATAACTATAATTACAGTTCATTGATTCGATTTATTAAATAATACTTCATTTTAGGCTTTTGCTGATATAATGGAACTGACCGAAGGTGAAGTTCAGGAAGGTATAATTGTGAGGTGTATTCAACAACTGAATGAAATTTTAAGAGATATCAAAGACGCCGCTAGACTATTTGGAGATTTAGTTTTAAAAAAGAAAATGGAAGAAGCTTCGGAAGCTATTAAAAGAGACATCGTTTTTGCGGCTTCTTTGTATACTCAAGATTAACTCCCCTCTCATTCCTTTTTTAAGCTCAATTTTTTACCGTGTTTTATACAATATGATGTTGAATGTAATAAATACTTGAAATTTATGTACTGAAATAAAAACTATTTATTAAAAAAAATACATTATCTCATTTACAATTTTACATAATATTAATTACTGATTTCCGCTTTTCCCTTAATAACTTCACTAATACAAACCCATTGCCCTTCCGTATCTATTTTCCATAAACTAACCTTATTATCAGCGCCACTAACGGCTAAAATATTAGCCGTAAGAGACCAACTAACACTCCATACAGCATCGTCAAATTTATGTAGAAGATCAGACTTCCAATTGATAAAATCATCGCTGGAAGAAACAAACACTCTGTGATCTTGTGAACAACTGGCAATCATATTTTTGGTTAACCCGACCGACGGCGCCCAAGCGACGTCACGCACCCAATCGGAATGGATTTCTATCTTGGTTTCTTCAACCCACTGATCGCCTTCTTCTTTCCATATTTTCACTAAATTATCACAGCCACCGCTAGCCAAACGTTTATTTTGTGATTTAGTGGCCGAAGGATTCAATGAAGATATTAACGCTGATGCCGGACACCAACTAACGGCGTTGCATCCGCTGGTATGAGCATTCATGATACGTTTCGGCTCCCATGAATTATTTTCTGGCGTGTAACTTATGATAGATATTGTTCCGTCGAGACTTCCACAAGCTAAAATTAATCCGTATTCGTGCGGAGCCCAAGCTACCGAATTCACGGAGGAATCGTGATTGGTATATTCGTGAAACTTCACCCATTCGTTGTTGGTTTCCTTCCAGATAATTACTTTTCTATCATATGAACAAGATGCTAGAAAGTTACCAAATTTTGGATGAGCCCAAGCAACTTGCCATACCGGGCCATAATGGCCTTTCAAATCAGCTACCAATGATTGTGTGCCGTTCTTCAAATTATAAATTTTAATCGACTGGTCGGAAGAGCAAGTAGCTAAACGTAATCCATAATAATCCATTTCAGCATCGTGAATTACGTCTTCATGACCGGTTTCTACTGTATTCAATATCGATACCATTGTAAAATTACACAATAACTCTAACACTTCAAAAAAATTATGTACAACTGATGCGAAATGGAGGAGCAACTAAATGTCTGATTTTAGAGATTGCAGATTTCTAACAGAAATTTGTAAATTTACTTTTGATTTTCGAAAAAAAAACTACATAAATACAACATTGATAAAAGTATACGTCAAAATTTCAACTTGCGCCAACGTCACTACCGCAACGCATTGAATCACGAATTATATAGACAATCCGGTATACAAAAGGAGTAATGTTACCAACGGTAGTAGTACACCAAGTACAAGTAGGTAAAGAGCATTCAGGAGGGGGGAGGGGGTAAAAATTTAAAAAGTTCAATATTTCTAACTTGAAAATTTTTTAAATTTGTAATTAAGTATATCTTATACATACAGATGAGATTAATTAATTACAATTCCCCAATTGAAACTCGAAAGCATACTAAAAAAGAAAACTGTAAGGAATTAAGTATTCATGAGATGTTAAATTTTAATTAGGTACATTTATCTATTATTATGTAAGAAGGAACTCAGAACTAAAAACAATTCTTTACAGTTACAATTAAACTACTTTCCACCCTAAGTTATGTATGTCCTAGAAATACAGAAAAGATTCGCAGTTTTCAATTCAATTATTGTTTTAGTTATTTTTCATTTTTTGATGTTCCGAATTCAATTCAAGTAGGCCTATTCAAAATTGAACTAAGTAGATAAATCATTATTATAGTCAAATTAAAATTATAGTAACCATACATTTCGAAGATACAGAAGAATATCATCATTGATGTTATGATGAATCAAAACAACAGTTTTTATCTTAACAAATGAAATAACGCACTACATAGCAGAAATAAACATTTCTCAAAATTTAATTAAACGTAATTCTTATTCAAGAAAAATGGAATTTTTTTCTTTTCTGTTTTTCCTTTAAACTGTTTTACATGAACGGGTTTGCGACTTGGATCATCAAAAATTTTTTGAACTTGTTCAAAAAACCACTCTGGACTGCCATAGGGAACTTCCTTTTTATGACAATTGTACATTTGTCTTACTTTCTCTAGATCACCCTGAGTTGCTGCAACACGCTGACCTAATTTAGTTTCAGGATTTTTCTGTATAAAACAAAAATAAAAATTTTGATATCACCAACATGATACCTGTATGAGGTAATCCAATACTTCTTCTGAAAAATTAAAAAAATTAAATAAAAAATTAAGTACGTACTTTATAAACGATAGTTTCATTTCCATTCTTCGAGAAAGAATGTCTCGGATAATGCATAACACTATTTATGTCATATGAAACATTATAAGCCGTTGCTTCTTTTTCGGGTATTTTTGCAAAGTTTGATTTATATTCTACAAACCCAAAGGAGCAATTAATACCCAAAATTACCCTCTCTATTTCAATTTTAATTTCCAATACCTACCTTCAGTAATGTTGCCCCAATATATGATGACATGATCATCTCTATCGAACCGCGACTGTTCGTGAAAAAGGCCCAATATATGTAACAGTTCATGTTCAACTGTCCCTTGGTACTTTAAACATCCCGGAGTTTCCAAATTCACAGGATGTGGAATATCAGCCTTAGAATGATAGCCAATTACAGCGAAACAGCCTGCATTTTCTTTATTATCGATAAATATGTAATGTTTTTGATCGTAATGAGGCACAAAACGAATACAAGTTTCATTTTGAAGTCTATTCATTCCTGTCATTATTTTGACTTTATCTTCTTCCGCTGAAATGGTCCAATAATTATCAGATCGTATGAATTGAAAATTGAAAATGAATAATAGGAAACATTTACTAAAATTAGAAGATATTTCATAGGGAACAGTTGCATTTGGCCATCGATAAGTTGAATCTCGAACAGCATTTTTCGCGCCAGTTTTTCCTCCAAACAAGAAGATGTCTCCCTCGTGTTGATTGGAGTATAATTCAGGAAATACGTCTTTCAAATAGTTGGAAATTCTTGCATCTTGAAGATGAAGTTTAGTAACAAATTTTTATGCGAAATCTACATTTTTACATTTCACATAAAATTAAACTTACTTCTTTGAGTATCAGAAATACAGCTGCATTTATGAGTTGTGTAACAAAAGATAAATAAAATAAATGAATATTTCATTTTTGAAGAATTCAATTCACTACATTACTGCTGAATATTTTTAAAATCAATTCTCAAAAAAATTTCATTTGTTCTACTGAAATTAGGGAATGGTAATTTTGATTTATTTATGTTAATGCATTTACGTTGTTCCGATATTCGTTATCGAAAAGCAATAAATTAAAATTTATTAAAAGCTGATCAATATTCTTGCAATGAACGAATTTTATCGAGAAATTAAATAAAATAGAACGTATAAATAGATCCCTAAAAAATAACTCCTCTATACGTTTAAAACGATATACAGTATGTAATTTCAGGAAGGATTTTCGGAAATGCGTAATTATCATAAATAATAATAAAATTAAAATAACACATTTCAAATTTTTTATAATATAATTATATATATTTATTATTTACATGAATATTTACATACACAATTACATAAACGACAAATCAATAAAATAAAGTGATATTACTTTTTACTGTCTATCTTAATTTTTTTCCTTTTCGGTTCGTCAAGGAACGCTTTTGGGACAGCTTTTAATTCGGGTTTTTTGAAAGGTTTAAAATTTAACTTCAACGATATTTTTTCATCCTCTGCTTTCTTTAGTTCGGTAGGTGCACTTTCTGAGGTGGACGCTGCAGAAGTTTGTTTCCCGACTTCTATTTGCTTTTGAATAAATTTTTGCATTCTTTCTTCATCGTCCTTTTTCAACTTTTCTTGTTTAGCTTTGGCTTCTTGGGCGAGAATGCTTTCCGGACTTCTGTCAATGT
>QBDW01002903.1:0-19404 GCA_003261595.1 Maconellicoccus hirsutus | reverse complement strand
GAATGCCTAGATTGATGTCGAAAATATTACTAATAATTATATAATACTCGGAGTATTATAATTCAGTTTATTAAAATAATAATTATTATCAGAATCACGAGCGTTTGCATGCATCTAAAACATGCGTGAGGAGGAGCGTGCGGTAGCGTCAATGTTTTGGTTGGCATGATGGCTGTGCGTTCGGTAGATTCGGACGGACTCTTCGGGACTCTAAATAGTTCCAAAAATTTTGATTTGCGTTTTTTATCAATGTTATTTTTGGCTTTAGTATGCGAAAAGAACAACAAAATCTCGGAGTCGGAGTAGCTTTTTTTACTCGGAGTTACTCCGAGCATGCGAAAGCGCGATCTACAGAATAACACACCGTTTAATGTTAAATGGTATGATATTGCATCGATACGCTTATGGATGCCTAATTGCCTATATAGCGGTCCTACATTATCCATAATTTAAACACAATTATAATTAGATTTTCGCAAATAAGCGTCATACGTCATAGTTGAAATAGGTATCTTCACTAACTACACTGTAATTATTATAGATTTTTCTCCGTCGCATTGCCTATGTTCTATTGATGGGTCATCATGGGTGTTGGACATATTATTCCACTCATCCACTGCTGCACCTGTTATGGTAGTATTCCTGTATTTACAATTGACATTATATTAATATCTTTTTGAGGAAGTGTTTTTGAAATTGAGCGTGGCTATCAGAAAAATGATAGTGGTCCATGTGTGTATCACCACAGGTGAAATTTTCCGCTGATGGTGGAGCTTCGTCGATTTTAAATTTTAATTTCAATCATTATAATGGGAGAGCAATTCAACTACTCTCGGTTAGAAATTGATTTGATTAGCAGTTTGAAGTGGCGTATATTCTGTATCCAGGTTCATCGCTGCAGGTGCAATCTTTGTGCCTGAATATGAATAACGGATATCGTCGCCATCCATCACAGAATATCATTATAATGGTAGATATTCCGCGATCGATGGCGACGATATCCAGCTATTTTTTATTGCGTTTTGTATTAAGAAGTCGTATTCGTTTAATATAAAGATAGTTTCTTTGCCTAGGTGCATATAAATATTATTCATCTCATCGATAAATTCTCTTATCACTATAGTAACATCGAGAAGTAACAAATTTCTCTTGGCAATTTTTCTCAATGGAGCTGCTCCTTCATTAGTACGCTTTAATACAACTTCATACTTTTCTATTGCTTCATAAACTTCTCGTTCTACCATTTCCTCAGCTGATTCTGTCGTTGGAACATCTTGTGAAAAATCCATCAAGATGACGATATACTCCATAAAGTTTTCTTTCATAAAAGATTCAGATGCATTAGGTATTTCTAATGGTTGTCTCGATTTGAAAAATTTTTTGTAATTATCTGTGTTTTTCTTCGGAACAAGTCTACCGCTGTCTCTTGAAATCGGAAGCTCGAAAAAGTTAAGTAGTATTGCTAAATTAGTTGACTTTCCAAATCCTGAAGGCGCTGTAAATACTGATGCTAATGGATTGCCACTATCCACAACGTCTTTAATAAACCAAGTTTTGTCAATAAATGTCTTCGCTTTGAGAATTAGAAAAAAGTTTCTATGGACTGATGATAGGGTGGCTTCTAGTGTTGACGTTGATGTTTCAGGAAAGATATGCGTTGAATGTTCTATGGTTTTTGTGCATCTTAAGGGGAAAATATGGATAGTTACTGCCATTACCCATTGAATTATCGCAAAATACTTTAATTTCATTTTCACGTGGTTAATTCAAAAAATTTATATGCAAAGTAGATTGACCGCGTACTTCGACACAAAACAAGTTTGAAGATCAAACAGCTATAGTAATGTATACTGAATACTCGGACATTACGATACCACTATCTATCTTTCAGATTATTCATTAAACCTTATCAACAAATATTTCTTCAACTTTTTTTTTCATTGATGAAATGAAATTTTTAATAATCTGGTATATTTCATGAAAAATCCGTTCTAAAAAAACAAGAAACGTATTTTGGTAGGGATGAAATGATGGTGGGAAATTGTTGATTTAGACTTCATTAATTAAGAATTATTAGACGATGTAAGGTTAACAGCTCAATCGCAGGATTTTCACCCATTCAGAAATTTTTACAACTTTAGTACAGACTATGTATCTTGACTTTTCAGTTCACTTCCTCGGTAACTGATAACTAAGCGATTGAATGGTAGCTTTGGCATATTCAATTTTGCTGTTATGAAATACCACTTTCCATTCGTAAGGGCCAGAAATGGTTAAACGATTGACACTTAGATTTTTATTTACTTCAAGTTCCATAACGTAGTCTGAACATCATTCCATTTGTTCCTACAGTTTAAAAACAGACGCACTCAAATCGATAAAATAATCATTGAATTCTTTTGGTGACAAATTTTTGCGATTAGATATTGTTACTGAGCAAACATTTTGCATTTTTACCTGAATCTGAAAAATATAAAACCTCTAACAAGTTGAAAAATTTATCGCTTCAGAAATCTAACTTTTTCTTTTCAACATTAATCATAACTGTCGCGTGCTTATTTCTCAAATATTTTCATAACACGAAATACAACTGCGTAACGCTTGGCTAACTTATTATTAAAATAAATTTTTAGATTTAATAGTGAAGGTCTTGCGGATATTAAAAAATAAATATATTTCTCTTTACTTCAAGCAGAAAAAAAAACTAAAGCCAAATTTCAAAATGACAAAATTTTTTTTAGCAATGATTGGTTCGTATAATTAAGTTTTTCTTTTAGTACGTACTTAGTACGCAACCAATGAAAAAAATGTCAACTTTATGATGAATTAAGTTTAACTAAATGAGTAGTTAAATGCATTTAATTCTTTCTAATTAGAAAACTCCCATTTGTGAGTTCAACTTGACACAAATCAATAATGGGAGGAAAATGTTTTTAGAAGAAAAAAACGATTATGAGGTATTTTTGAAAGAGTATGAGCATAAGTAATAGAAGAGTATTAAGATAGGTATTTTATTATTCATCGCAGAATATATTTTGTCGGCTATATCAAAAGATTAAAATCCTACATGCAATCAGTTGATAGGTTAATTAAAATATCATTTTCAAGGTTGTTTAAATGTTCGAAAGAATACGCAATCGAAAAAATTCATTGATAATTTGTTTTACATATCAATACCAAACCTCAACTGCGTTTAGAATCTCTATTTAAGGTTGCTATTTTGAATTTTTAATGCTTTAAAATAATTAGGTAAAAGAACGAAACCTTGATTTCGGTCTCTGCGTGTTGGCATGATATTGTTTTATATATTTTCTGTAAATTGGAAGTAATTCACATTCATGTTGTTAAATCAGTGTCAACAAATGAACCAATGAACTTTAACTCAGTTATTTAGAATTTTTCAAAATATTGAGTCAATTTACTAAAAGAAATTAAAATTTCTCGATTTTGGTTTTCTCGAATAAAATTAATTGAAAATTTATTTTCAATCATAGAATTAGGTACTTAATTGAAAAACAGAACTTTCGTATAAATTTAAGTAGAAAATAAGATACATATTACGTTTATGTACAAGTAGTTCGTCTTGATTATACCAACCATTCTAGATGAATATTACGTTTAATCAACTGTAATAAGATTTTTGTGGTAAGGATGGCGACGACGAGGAATCTGTATTTGTTAGGTTCATCAACAGTAATGATGCGTCATTTCAATTATAATTTTTCAAACCACGTGTCTTCGCTTCGTATTTTAATTGTAATTTTTGAATTACATTTGTCGTTTTGTAATTATGTCTTTTCACGATACTGTGATCGGTTTCCATTACGTATATCAAAACACATCAGCTAAGATGTGAGTGAAAACAAATCAATTCTTAAATGTGATATACTGCCTAATGGATTTTATTCGCTATAAAACTGATAAGGTAAGGTTTTTATTAAATAACATGACTTAGATTTTTCGTGATTAAAAATTAAAATACGCCCACTTATTTTTTTCTTTATTGATTTTGATATGATAAATGAAGGTTAAAGGATTAAATTCTTTTAATTACGAATTTCATACTTAGTTGAAACAACAAGTAATTCTTTACACGTTGACAAGAAAAAAGAAAGCAATAAAAGTTGTATATTTTCTATTAAATTAGACTCAAAAACGCAGTTTTGCTCTATTATCTTGGTACTGTATGGCACCGAAAGGTCTTTGCGCCGTTAATTTTTACTATATTTCGGTAAAACTGTGGAAAGAAACACGAATTCTTTCTTTTTTTTTCTGCTAATGCTTCATAAATAATCCGAATAACGATTCGTCGGTACTATTGTTTCTTGCTATGACTGTAAAACACGAGGAAACACGACATAAGATAGACATTGATGCGATGAATTTGTTAGAAACTATATCAATCGGTATAATTTTCGTCTACTTATGTGAAAATCATAAATTGTTTCAACTACCTACCTGATATAATTTGATTGTCTATCATGTAAGTTCGTGGGAAAAAAACGATTTCACTGGACGAAAAAATGTTTACTGTAAAACGATAGACATAATTTTACTATAAGTAAAGATATATTTCTCTTAAACGTATATTGCATTGGTAATTCATTTATAAGATATACAATTATATATAGAAGATATAAAATACCATAACATCAGCCATTTTGAGAAATCATCAAGTTGCAACGATTGAGTACGACGAATTTCTCGAAAATCATGATTAAAAAATTAAATAACCACAAAATTCTTTTATTTAATTCACAAATTACAATTTACATTTTAATACCTCAAAGCGGCGTTAAATATCAAAACTTGACGATCCCACGTAACAAGTATTTCCTGTTCATTAACAAAGAAAGAACATCCGAACAATAATGTCGTTTAAAGTAATGAGCAAAGTGATGTGGGTCGAAAAAGTTGATACTCTCTGGAAAAATATTCCCATGAATCTTCGTAGAAGAAAATTGAAAGAAAATACAACCAAAACGTTTTTTTCTCGTTCCCCATGTTGAAGTGCGAACCAGGTTGAGAACAGTCGTTAATTTTCGCATAGGTTTGATATGGGTCAAAAAATATCAAAGAGATAACACTCAAACGGAATCATCGGAAAATGTTAACGTTTTTGTTCATATATTATACTTGCAAAATAACTTTTATTAGTAGTGAAATGCCATAAAACACTTTCAGGGATTAACTTTTACCGCAAAATTCATCGTTCTTTAACATGCAATCGATGACGTCATTGTGAAATAATGACGTTGCGTTTTACTTTTATATAAATCAGCCACGTACCACTACATTTTACCTGGTAAATGTTTTTAGACATTTTTTCCCTTTTTTTCCCCTTTCAAATTAATTTCGTACATTGAACGTTACGTCGGAAGTTAACCGGGCAGTGATTAGTGACTTTGTTAATTCAGCCGAAAAAAATCGTGATCACATTACTGACAAGCTTAATTTTCTATAACAAATGTGTTTACGTAAAAAAAAGTAATAAATATTCGTTTAAATTTCCTAAATCAGTATAAATGATGAGAAAATTTCTACATCGATAAATTCGCCAATAGTGAATTAGTTGATATGTTTGCAATCCACCATTATCATGCAATTTAAATATAAACGCAATTGTTGCCCAGACATGAATACTAACTTGTCTACTATTCTGCAGATATAAAATACATAAGAAGAAATGTACCTCTTTTATACATCTTACTATCTATATAAAGTACCTCATGGATGGAGATTTTATTCATGAACTAAACCACAATCTCTTAATTTGTTTAATATGCTCTGAAAAATATTAAAATCTATAAATTATGGCATCAAATAACATTCAATATCATGGTTTGCTTTCGTAATGCATTTGTGAGGAAATACATAAAAACGCAAATCGCTCTTACGAAGTTGATTCACCCTGAAAAGCATGCACTTTTTGAAATGATAGAAACTACTCTTCGTCAACCCCCTTTTTTCAGAGTTATTACTAGTTTCTCCGGTTCCTTGGTTTACTGCGTAAAAAACTTCAAGGGTGGCGTGCATTGTGCATATGCAATGAAACGAACGTTCTATTCATAAAGGCAATAATAATTTTAGAGTGAACTTATTGCTTGGGGACGGTTAGTGAACTTATTGATATTACGAGGAAAATTAGAAATTATCTAATTTATGGATTTACGGCCATTTTGATGATATTTAATTACGAATACGTTGTTTAATAGATGTATTTAATCTCCTATTCATTTATCCATTTGAAAAGTAATAAAATTAGTCGGTGTAGTGTGATTTTCAGAATAAAAATAAATAGAAATTATCAAGATTGGCTCATAATACAATAACAACGATTTCTTTCAACGTGATTTTGATCCTGGTCGAGTTTCATCTTATTTTTGGACACGTTCTGATGCAAACAATTTCACTATAAGTACAAATGAAGTAAAAATCAATTCATAACACAAAGCATTGCGGAAAAAGTGAAAAAGTATATAAAAAGTCAAGCACAGGAAAACACAAACACTTAAAATGAAGCAGCAATGCATCAAATGATTAATAACCTTGAACTTTTTCGAAGAATAATTGCGTTAATTGGATTTCATAAACATGAAAAATCAACTTTAAAAAATAAACAAGAGAAAATCACGTTACCCTGGACTCACAAATTAAAAAAATTAATGATATTTAACCCCGCAAACCGGTGAAACAACAAATTTGCAGTTTCTCAACGCGTCATTTTACCGATCTAAGTTGCGTACATAATTATTTAGATTTTCAATAGGTATCATCACTAATTACACTCTAATTAGATTTTTCTCCGTCGCATTGCCTGTGTTATATTAATAGGTGCTGGACATATTATTTCATTGCTGCACTTTCACCGATGTTATCGTAGTATTCCTGTTTTCACGATTGACGTTTATATTGCAGGATTTTCACCAATTCAGAAATTTTTACAACTTTAATAGAGATTGTGTATCTTGACTTTTCAGTTCACTTCCTCGGTAACTGATAACTAAACGATTGAATGGTAGCTTTGGCATATTTTATTTTGTTGTTACGAAATACCACTTTCCATTCGTGAGGGTCAGAAATGGTTAAACGATCTGTTTTGAGAATAATTCGCCTATTTATTCCGTTGATAACCTTAAAATGCTCGTCAGAATGATTCAATACATCTTACATTGCAGCCTAACAGTAGCAGGAGATATATGCTTACCTATTCATTAATTGAAAAACTCGTCTTGAATATTTAATAAAAAATGATGTTCTCGTGCTAATCACATTTTTCGTTTAAATACGATAAAAAGCTACGTCAAGGATTAACGTATTTACTTGGATTTTTCGCGTCGTAACTTTGTTGGTATAAACCCTCGGAATCATTTCGGTAACCGCTTTCGTGCCGAGCAGGCGTCACTTTCGGGTGTAGTGATTTTTCCCCCAAGATAATCATATTGTGTATTGAATTTTTAAAGTAATTTCGCAGGTAAGTAATATTTCCATAATTTTAAGAAAGTTCTCACGTGACTTTTCATCGTTAAACAACCGCGTGAAAATTTTTTAAATTTTTGCTCAACGCAGAACCGAAGTGAAAGTGTAGTTTGGAAGAAATTTTTACAAGTGTGAATTTAATTTTGTGAAATCGTTTGAAATAATTCGCGTCAATTTTAAATTGTTTTAAATTCGAGGTGTTTAAAAAAAATAATAAAAATTGGAATTTTTTTTAGTGAATAATAAAAATATTACAGGTTGC
Source organism: Maconellicoccus hirsutus (assembly GCA_003261595.1). Lineage (NCBI taxonomy): Eukaryota > Metazoa > Arthropoda > Insecta > Hemiptera > Pseudococcidae > Maconellicoccus > Maconellicoccus hirsutus. The sequence continues at coordinate 11,663 of QBDW01002903.1, read as the reverse complement.
ATAACCCATTCCGTTGTATTTAAATTCACGGCGATGCGATATGCAATTTATTAAACTTTCGTAGTTGCATGTATTTTCTAGCGGCGATATTTTTTTAATGAATGCTTTAGCGCTATAATAGAATAAAATTTAATTAAAAATAATAACACGTTTTCCGGCATTACTATAATTTAAATAGCCCGATTCTTTATTCGTACTCGCTAATTTTTGAATTAAAAGTTATACGAATGAGTAACCTTTAATTTATTTCTGCGATGTAAAATTATTTTTAATTTCGCTTAATATATTTAGGTTCGGTTGATAGCTTTTCTAGCATTACTGGACGTGTAAAATGTTAAAAAAGTTGTGGTTTATACCACCGCCAAGGCATTTAGTCATATTGATGTTGGCGACGATGTGGTTAAATACGCAATTCAGTGATGGAAAGGATACCTACACATATAAAAGATTCAAAAGATGGAGTACAACTTTACTCGCAAAACCAGGTAAATACCTAATTTTTACTATTGAAATGCATATGCTCAAGAAATAACTCGAAACTCACAACAAATACATAGAAAATATTGCTTTTTAGATTTATAATTTTTGTGATTCAGATATTCAATATTGCCTACTGACAAAGAAATTTTGATTAAAATTAAAAAAAAAATGATCTTCCTGTTGTAAAAACACAAAAAATTGAAATATTACCTCACATTAATTCAATAATTTTTCATCGTAATTCGGTTATATTTGTTCACTTATACTCGTAACTGAAACAAAATTCTCCAAAAACTTAGGAAAGTAAGGTACGCGGGGTGTAGCTATAATACTTTGATTTTAGACCTTAACGTTATAGAGACCCCCAAAAGTACTTAAAATCTTTTCAAAATGCAATATTCTCAACTAACGGGAGTCAGAATTTACACGTCGTAAAAAAATGACTCGATAATATCAATTTCAGTGGAAAACCACGAATGTAAAAGTGATTCTGACTGCAGCAGCATCCCTAACACTTCTTGCGCCGCAGATTCAGATAAAAAACAAAAATGCTTATGTGCCGATTCAACGCCTCCAGTTGCCGGTGACTGCCGAAAGCTACCAAAAGGTAATACAAATATCTTCTTAACGACGATAAGTATAAACAGTTTACACAAAATTCAGAATATCATGCATCTTGATGATTTCTTCTCAAAGCACAGCTTTCATAGACTTTGAGCCCATTATGTAAAAACATGACACTTGAATCACGTAATTAGGTATTACTACACATTAATTGTCAAGGATTGAAATGAAAACATGTTTCCAAAATACAAACACTAGTATATTAGTGATCGAAGAATACTATTATATTTTTTTCTGTAATTGACAAAGTACACAGTTTCCATTTATCACTTATACACACACAAGTATTTAGATCCAGACAGAATCAATAATACCGGATAGTTCCTCTATTTGTTCCAGCTTTGAGAACTCCGTGTAGCGCCGATGTTGAATGTTTACCAGGAGCTGAATGTGTTGATGAAAGTGGAGATCCAACAAGCTCGAAATCGAAATTTTGCCAGTGTAAAGAAGATTACACCGAAGTAAACAATACTTGTTCGAGTAAGTTAGATCATTAACAAGATCATGAAAAAGAACTTATTGATAAGAATAAGAAAACCGCTCAATAGTTCAAAATTATTTTGAAGATCATTTCAGTGAATATCAATGTCTCTGTTATGTCTGGAAAATAGTTGTTTCAATCACTTTATTTATGTGATATCTATCACTTTATTCATGTTATCACTTTATGTGATACCACTGTATTCATGTTATCACTTTATGTGATATCACTGTATTCATGTTATCACATAAATAAAGCGATGTCTTTTTACCGAAAAAAGATATATTGACGTGAGTACATAGGTATTTGAATTCCAAAATTCATACAAAATCGCTTTTAATAAGAACTAAATCAGTTTACTATGCAGCTAAACAAAATTCGCCAATGATTCAACTCCGATCAATTTTAAATTGCTGCATTTTAATGAGAAAAATTTCCGTTAATTAAAAGGAAAACTTCAAATGTAGGCAGAGTTTCCTGTCAATCAGCAGGTCGACGCCATTGATAATTCAAATCGAAATTCGTGCGTATTTGAAACGAATCGAGACGGCATAATAAGTAAGCACGATTCGAATACAAACAAAGGTTAAAAAATCGTAGTAAAAAATTTGAACAATTGTTGAGCCAGACGTACGGTTCTTTATATAGAATACGTAAAATATCAAGAATTCGGATAGCGTGTTAAAGGAAGGAAAAAGAAAGAAATTCGTAATTATACGATTGTATGTATGGATTCAGCACGCATGCAATTCACTGCGATAGTTCAGGACAGAAAAGTTGAAACCGATTGACGCCGGATTGATAGTTTCGTGATTGCAATTTTTAATTTAAATCTCCAAGAACATTTTTTTTTTTGGTAATTATTCTTCAGCTTTGTAGTCGCTATAGACAGCTCGTCAATCAGCGTTAATTTGAACGTGTTTATTTTATTGACATGTTCGGTGAATTTATAAAGATGCATCAATCAGACACGGAAAAACAGAAAATTCCAAAAAGGTTACTGTCCCTCAGTTTTAACGTTGGTTTGCATGTTGACCAAATCTTGATAGTAAACTACCTCCCTCGCTCGATCGATTTGGCAACATTTTAGGTACTAAAATCGCGTGGAAGGTCACGCGAAAAATGCCGCATTTTCTTTCTGATCCAAGAAATAGATTAAAACCCGTAAAATATTAAAGCTGATTTTACTGTCGGTTCAACCAATCGCAACGCAGTGGCTGCTTGTTCCCCGTTGAAATTTTCTTAATTATTTGAATGGCTGGATTAAGGTTATACTTGTTGTCGCCGAAATTCATCTGCGCTTAAAGTTTGTTTTTTCATTCATTATGTAAATAAGGCGAAAAATTTTCTCGAAACGCCACGTTCGCGTTACCCCAATGACGTAATTAATATTTTCTGGTAGTTGTTTTAATTAAAGGCCATTTTAGAAATTTGCATTTTCTCTGAAATTATACCTTTTTAAATGAGTTTTTAAATTTTTTTAAATACTAGTTCGCGATCTTTGAATTAGATTAAAATTCGGGTGCTTGGACTTACTTGGCGGTGTTGAATTTTTCAATTAGTATTGTACATATTGCTCGATGTTATAATTATTGCATGAATTGATGACGATCATAAAATATGTGTAAGGGTGTTTTTTTTTTTTACCATAAATAATTATTTTTGATCAAGTTTCTCGATAATTTATTTCGGTATATCGTAAACTCCAAATTCTTGTTTTAAGAAAAATATTCTCAAAATAATACATGGTAATGAAAAACGAGTTACTCAAGTTTTCACTATATTCACGAAATGAGTCGTTTAAAATGATGCAATAACCTTGAGGAAAAATTCATCGGTAGATAAATCTCAAAAAACAAATTCTCGATCCATCCAACACCAAATAGATAAGTTCCTTATCAAACTCACGCACATAACCTTAGAACTCCAAAACCCAAATATTTACCTTTTTCAGGTTTTTTCAGCATTTTGCGATTATCGTATTTCGTAATTTTTAACCGCGAAATAAACTCGCTCGTGACTAAAAGGCATTAACAAAGCCATAATTCTAGCAATGGGCATTAACAGATTTAGTAAAACGTTCATGGTTGCTCGTATATAGTGTTGTTTTTTTTTTCTTTCGCGTATAAAAACATACAATTCTCAAAATGTATTTTTCAGGTTGTGATTTCATCCATGCTGGACCGATGACCATCGCTTTGGGAGCTTCGTTTACGTTTTGGAGATATTACTAATGGATTACCAAATTACCATATTCCACTGGTTTTCATGTAATGAATAAGTCAAGTAGTGCCATGGTTTGCTTTAACGATTTCGTACTTATATTTTTGTAAATTACAACAAAGACAATCTTATTGCCTTGTATCAATTTTTTTTGGACACGTTTGTGTATTTTTAAGAAACACCTAGGCTAATTCACCGCATTAGATTGTATAAAAAATAATGACGGATGGATATCCTTATATTTCCGCCGTTGTAACTTATATGAAGAAAAGCAATTGTCTTTTTATGTGTAAAAATTTACAGAGTTGATATTGTTGTATATTAAGAATATATTTTTTTTGTCAATAAAATTTTAAACTTTTTTCAGAGTTTATGTTGAGTTTATAAATCAGGTTTGGATTTGGTAAACAACATGCGTTAGTTCATAATAAAATATCAATGACGAAAGTATAAAAGTTATAATTATATTATAACTCCGAAATAAACTGTAAATGTTTACAAAATGATAATTGATTTACGTGAATCATCAATTCAGTGATTGAATTCTGAGCAATGATAAAAGTAATACACTATTCGTCAATCAAAAAGCTGATAAAATATAAAACGTTGATCACTGATAACTAAATCTAAAGAAATCAACACTTGAACAGTGAAATTTTTCTTAGAAATTCTTCAAATTAATTTCATCAATCACACTTTAATTCAAGTTACTGACTTCCAAGCAAACTAAACTTACAACATTTCAGATTTATCACCAAAAATACGAATTATCTATTTCAATCCAAAAAATCTTTCAAGTTCTCTATTTTGGAAACCACTACTCGAAAATTAATTCATTACGCGAAGAAAACATTTAAATAACAAAATTTCACCATTCAATACATCACATGATTACATTAAGAAGTTCATTCACCTACTTCATTTCTATATACTTCCTGAATTGGACTTCAAGAATGGGATTGGGTTCGGAATAGAAACATTTCATTAAAGGATATAAACAATTTTGTAATACTTGGTCACGTAAAAGATGAATAATTTCTTTGAAATGATAATACTATCCTATAAATACCAGAACGAACCGAAGGTACTGTTTATTTGGTCGTATATGTAACATATATAGATATTCGTGGAGGCGGAGTTTTCATAAATTTTGTATTCTGGGCATAAATTATTTCATAATTACTCTCGAGACTTTTTCGGGTTAAATCGATAGAACAGCGACTTCGTACGTTACCCTCAAGATTTTTTTTTACTGAGAGAATTTTAAATCATTTTTTGTTTTGTTTAAAAATACTTTAATTGAGGATTTCATTTTTATCAAATGATTTTATAAATTACACAGTAAATACAATAAAGTACCTTTTTATTGAATATTTCTTTCATATAACATTTCAATATTTCTCTCATGTTACATCATCGAACAGGTGAAAAATGAAAAATAACGTTGCTTTCAATATCACGTAACAACGCATTCATTAAGTACAGTAATTAAAACAATTTTTCAATAATTTATTTTAAATTATCCGTAATAAAAAAAATCGATAATGAGTAAAAATATTTAAAAAAATAAATAAACATAACACTAAAACAATCACATTAACAATAGTGGTACATTCAATCACAATATATTGCTAAAAGGAAAAACAGGACCTATAATTTAATACTGCTAAAAAAAAAAATGGAAAACGATTTTGAACACAAATACCGGAATGCATAGTTAATGGCAAGTACACCGATGACACAAAAATACCAAATAAATCTACAATTTATTACTAAATTACAAACTAATAGTATAAATGGCACTAGAAAATAGCACGTCGATTTACTAGTTAAATTAATCAAAGCTCTTCAACGTTTCAATAGAGCATTAGTTTAAATATGTTATACCTCCTATATCACAGCATTTTATAAGCGGAGGACGAAAGGAGGGCTTTATTGTACTTAATTTCAAATTGGATTATTTGGATGACATTTTGGAACATTTATTTTAAAACAATTGCGAAAACTCATTTTTTTTCGCTTTTCACTTGTTTGCGCATTTTCTGAAGTAATCTATTTGTGATATATTTATTCTCACTGTTGACTTTCTGAAAAATAAAAATATCATTAAAAATTGTCTTTGATGGGGATTTTTCGTCTGTATGTAGATGTACCTTCATAAATGCATGGCAATCTAATACGAAAATATCAGATTGCATTTTCTTGAAAGATTCGGTAAACGAGGTGAAATTACTGCATTCCAGAAGAGTCTTTTCGTGGTGATTAATTAAAGTAATTCCTACTCTGAACAATACTTCGCAGCCTTCATAAAATACGCAATCCCATACTCTGAGTACAGTCTGTGTAACGAAAAATTTAGTAATTAGTTTTAAATATTGATGAATACACTTTTATAAATATAGTTTTATGCAAAATGTACTTTTTAAACAAAATTACAAAAATAACTCGAAAATAATACCTCCGTAGGTAGAACTTCGGCATATAAGCAAATAAACCATTTCATAACAAGGCAAGACCAAGGAACATTCAGTGACTTAATATGTCGATATAATTCTGGCATCTTTGATCTAAATGTTTAAAAATAATTATTATTTTTTTCAAGTATAAGTGAAAATTCTCATTTTGAAAATTAATTTCTAAACGAAGAAAAAAAAGAAAAATATTTTTCCAAATAATGCAATCTACAAAAACATGTTTTGAATTGATAAAGATTAACCGCAAAAAATCCGCCGAGCGTAATAAAATAGCATTTCTTTATCAATGATGAATCATATTTCCAACTCTATCAATCATGAATCTTAAAGTAATTAGCAATTCGTAGATAATCAACTATCAGGAAGATAGGAAGATAAGTCTCGATAAAGTAACGTGAAAATCATTACGAATTTAGAAAATTTAACTTACTTTATTATACGATCAAAAACTTCAATATCAATGGTTAGGTCTTTCATTTTGGGTGTATAATATCCAGGGAGAATTCTATCGACCAACACTTTCAATAACCAAAAAGTTGCTTCTTCGTCTTTCGTAATTAACAGCAATAGCCCAGCGACGTAATTTAATCCCTGAAACACCGGTATTTAAACCTCGACAAAGACCTTGACAAGTGACAAAAGTAGCTCACTTGACAATATCCAACTTCCTTGTTATCAGCGGCGAATGCAAATAAAACTCTGTACAGTTGTTCTTGAAAACCTTCTGAAGGTATAAAGTAAATATTATCTGGAAATGTCCTAGGAAGATCGAGACGAATAGCTTGAACAACTTCGCTATCCAAAATGGTATTTAAGCTCTTGTTGAACAAATCATTACGAGTTTTTTTATCGATATCTTCCACTCCACTGATTTTTGCCCAAACCTTGAACGAAATTTAGGTAAATTAATCGATTAAAACATTCATGAAGGTGATATGAAGTATATACTTTTGCTCTGTACGCCGAAGGGATCCCTTTTCGGACATAGCGCTTCAATTGAGGCCCTTTTTTCAAACGTTTATCATCTTTGATTAAATTATACCACTTTTTCGATCGATTTGTCAAAATTACGAAATACGTAGACATAAATTGTTCGTACTGTTCGTAATTAAAATCATCGGGTCTTCTAAAACCGTACTCGTCAACATTACTAAAAACATAAAACACCATTGTAACAATTATACAACTTACTTCACACGTTACATGACTAACACTGAATCAAAACGTTTTTACGCCAATTAATTTACCTAAAATTCGAAGAAGTCATTGTACATTGGCCTTATGGAAAGGTATAATTATAACACATATATCGATAATTCAAACGATAAACAGAATTGTAATCTCATTTTATTGAAACAATTAAAACGAACGATCAATTAATCAATTAATAACATGAAATTCCAAGGGGTAACACTTGAATAAACTAATCAACCGTACACGAATACGCAACAGTCACACGGAATGTCCTCGAGTAAAAAAAAATACTTGTGAATTTTATGAATCACTCGTTGAAGATATTTGGAAACTACGTTTGACGGAAGTGCGAATACTATGTAGGAATATCAGATTAGAAATTTTGATTGTAATTGAATAACTAAAGACTAGAATAGTTACTTGGGTAAAAATTTTCAAATAAATTCTAAACGCTATAAGCAGTTGCGCGAGTGTTTTAGATAAAGCGACTAGAGTGTATGCATTAAAATCCCAATCAGTTCGATGAGGATTAATAATTTTGGATCTTGATTACTCATTAATTAAATTAATTTCAAAGAAGGCTTATCACAGTTCTTATCTGTCAAAATTAGTATCCTCGATAAGAAAAAAACCTGGTTTTTTGTTAGTTTTTGATTTGAACTTGAGAAACGCTATAGTCGAATGACGTCACACACCAATTTCTTGTTGTCTTCTGTTCAAAAAAATATTAATTTAAATTTGAACTTCTTGTGATGTAAATTAAAATACAAAGAAATAATGCGATGCTTTAGTAAAAATTCAACTCTACACGGGTTTATCAGTTAATGTCACGAAACTCACTGTTCGTAAAGTACTGAAGTACTTTCACTGCGAAGCTTTTTTTTGTCGTTTGTACGTAATTTTCAGAAAGTACTCTCGACTTGTTGAAATTAGGAAAGAAAAACGTCAACAACCATTCATAATCATCCATAAAAGGAATGTATTAAAATTACATTGTTTAGTTTTCGATTATTTTACCAAGTCACGATTAAAAAATCGCCATTTCATTTCTAAACATGTAATAATAATTATTACAACATCGCATAAAATACACGAATTAGTCATATTTCCTGGCAGGAAAAAACGTCTCTTGTAATTTCATTAAAATATTCTTAAAATGAAATACATAACTATTAAACAATATTTGTCGATTATTTTGTTTTATTACGGAATCAATAAGCTTTATGCATTAATAAATGAATTACAAACTATTATCACCTTTGCACATGTTATTATTACTTACATATTTATTAAAGAATTTCTTAATTACAAACTATTATCACCTTTGCACATGTTATTATTACTTACATATTTATTAAAGAATTTCTTAAGTTTTATGTTTTCTTTTTGAGATTTTTTGTAACTAGCGTTTAGCAAAGCTATTCTATTTTTGAAACGATTTATTAATTCGGTAACTTCACTTTTCCATCTGAAAAGGAATTTATTGATAATACCTAATAATTATAATTCATTATGCAAAGAATTTTTATGAGTGATACTCACTTTTGATGTAGCTCTTCTTGAGAGTGAATTTGTTTTTGTAATTCAACATTGGTGTTTCCAATTTTTTGCACGTATTTTTCAATATTTTTTCTTTAAAAAAAAAAGTTATGAAAGTAATTAATTTCTCAAGATTTTAAAAATGATTAAATCAAAATTACTTCGAAGTTTTATTTTTGATTATTTTTTCTTGCTCGTTGAGTTTTTTTTCCAAACGTGAAATCATGTCGTTTGCTTCTTCGATGTACTTTTTATATTTTTCCATATTAGATATCGTAATACCTAATTTCATTTCTAAATCGTATTTTTCTTCAGCATAATCCTTCAATTTTTTTCTGTAACTATAAATTAATTTAAGCACCTTATTTTCCTGATTAAAAAAATTGAGTTATAATCCTCCTACTTTGATAAAAGGACTTGCAATTTTGAAAATTCCACCATCGAAAAAGTATTTTCTTCGATATGTTCATCATAACTATTATTAGAAAACTCCTGAGATGAACATAATTTAATAACATAATTTTACAAATATTTTAAATAAGTAAATACTTTTCTAAATTAATTACCTGAAGGGAATTATCCATAGAGAAATATTCAACAAGGTGTTCGATATTTTTACGGAATAGTTCATCTTTATTTTCTAATTTTGATTGAAGTTTTCTCAATGTTGCATTCATTTCCCCTAATCTTTTTTCTAAATCGTTGTTATGTTCTGAAATAATTGTTTTTGCATGAATTAATCAAAGAATATTCGTAAATTGAAATAAATGTAATCGATGCAAATATATATAAATGCGTTCTTATTCACCTTTTTCCAATTTTCCATTATTTTCCATAGCTTCTTTCTCTTGCTCAATTTGTTTTAAACATTTACAATACAAATTTAAATCTTCTTCGTAACTTCGCATTTTTTGATGACAGATTTCTAACGCTACTTCTAATTCATTGCAATCATTCGATAATTTATAATTTTCACTCGCTAATTTATTTTGCTCGTTTTCAAGAATTCTCACGCAGCTGTATTTCTTTTCCAACGCTAAAAACCAAGTGTTGAAAGTTTTACGAAATATTTTAATTTTCGGATCAAGGAGATACGTGTATAAACAATAAACACATAAATCGCCTATAAAGTGCATTACGAAATATCACTTACAAAATGATTCCTTTTGAAGTCGAATGAAATCATTTTCCAATGATAAATATTTTTCTCTTTCTTGTTTCAGTAAATTATTACAACTAATGTATTCCCTTTCGAGATGTTCCAATTTATAACTCAATTCATCGGTCCGTTTGGTTAAAATAATTATCTCTCCGTCTTTTTTTGCGCTATTAGAAATTTCTTCTTTATACTTATCTAGAATGGTTTTAAGTTTATCGCGTAAAACACTGATTACCTCTGTGTACTCTTTTTGAATCTGCGGCAAAAAACAATTTTAATGGATTCGATAAAGAAGTACCTAAAAATGAATCATCAATGATGATCGTCCTACGATGTTAAGAATATTTTTGTTACTGGTAGGTTGTAAATCTCTCAATGTTTGAAGTTCCTGTTCGAGTTTTTCGATTAATAATGTATTTTGGCTGCATTGCTCTAAAGCTAAATTTTTTTCCTACACGAAGAAACATTTTATTAGGTTAAAAATCAGTGAAAAAAATAAAAAAATTCACTTTACCTGAATTATCAGCTGTATTTGATTATTATCCATTTATTCGAACGAGCACCAGGAGTATACTGGGACATGAAAAGCTAACGAGGATATTGTATACATCTTAAGTTGCCAAGCAACGTTGAGTCTGGCGCGCGAATGAACGGGCATGTAATAACCATCGTTATATTTTACAATTACCATAGAATATCGCGTTTTTTTCCCTAGTAACCAAGTTGCGAGCAATTGAGACAGTTTTTATGTCCATGATATACGTAAGCCTATGCACAATTTTAATGTTTTGTAGCAGAATTCTCGAAAAGAAAAAAAATCACAAAAGGAGAAAAAAAATTAGTTAAGGATCATTCGTTTGATATGTTAGACTTCGATTTAGACTTCTTGGAGGACAATAAAGACATTAACCATCCTGGTATTAGATCGAGTCTTTTTCCAAACGTACCTCCTTTCATACGTTTCTCTTACGCTCCAATTAGACCATTCCCCATACCTATTCAATCGCTTATACGATGGAAAGATAGCCCTATAACGCCAGAAATTGTACGAAAAATCGTCCGAAATACCGGATTCCGTTTACTAGACGACTGCCGTTGCTGGAGCGGTTTATGGGGAAATCAGATGCGAAACACCGATTACATGAAACTACACGAACATCAGAAATTCAATCATTTCCCTAGTACTTATCACATCGGCCGCAAAGATTCACTATGGAGGAACATCAAACAAATGAAATTGCGATTTGGTGATAAAAAATTCGATATCGCTCCGCCTTCTTATGTACTACCAGACGAAAAGAAATCATTTCGAATGCAATGGGAATCTGCCAAAGATCAATGTTGGATTTTAAAACCACCGGCGAGTTATCGAGGCGAAGGTATAAAAATCATCAGTAAATTCAAGCAAATTCCGAAATCAGAAGCATATGTTGCCCAGAGATATATACACGAGCCGTATCTCATAAATGACACCAAATTTGATATGCGA
>QBDW01002902.1:0-20871 GCA_003261595.1 Maconellicoccus hirsutus | reverse complement strand
TTTCAACGAAATGAGGTCATATGCCTGAAAGCATTTCAAACCCAATGTGATTGGATAGCCTATTGTGTACTTGCTTATCTGCACAGAGAGGCAGCTCTGGTCTGGATGTCAAAAAAAATTGATGAAATGAAACTAATTGGTCTAAAAATAGAAGAAATTAAAGGTATATATAAATTTCATCCTGTGTTAATATTACTCTTAATTAATATATTCAATTTTGATGAATAAATTGATACACCCCACGTTTTTTAGTCTTAGGATAGTCAATTGTGGAGGTAGAGATGCCCTGTTTTAGAGCAATTGAGAAAGAATCAACGTGGATCTACATAATGGTCTGACCCCTGGTGTGAAGTTTACGTTGAGGATTCTAGTTATGTTCATGTTATTTCGAGTTGATGTGTGCTTTGATTGGTGGTAATTATAATAGGGCAAAAAGCCCATAACATGAATGCCCTTTAAAAAAAAAATAGTTCTTAGCTTCTTACTCTGTTGATTTTGAGTTTAAAGTAATAACCTCAATCACTTTCGATTTATCATCGAGTTCCAAAAGAGCTAGATTAAAATCATCTTTTAAACACATCTCGAAGTATTTAACCGTTGATGAAATTTCCTCAAAAAATTTAAGGTATTTTGGAAATTCTACTAAAAGAAATAATTAAAGAAATAAATTGCCAAAATTATCCCCCTTTTTTACCCCTTAGAAAACACTCTCAATAATGCAGATAAAACAAGAAATTTCGAAAGTACCCACGCAAACTGTTCAACTGTTCGATTTTTTTCATCCATTAGCGAGTGCTATATTGATAAAAGTTCATCAACCCCGACGGGATGAACGGCTAAATATTTGAGTAACATTTTCCAGTTCGACGAAAGTGTTCGTTGAACTCTGTACTCTTTAGAAGTGAAAAAAAAACGAAGATAGCGATTTCTCGTTAAATACAAGTATACTAGAGTTTACGCTTGCTAGAGCGGATAAAAATTTAGGAAAAATTGTCGGCGCACAACTTACAAGCACGAGATAAAAGGGTTTAGTGCGATCGATATTTTGAGGTGTTTTTTGTTGGCTTATGATTTTTTTAGCGCGTCAAAGTCGCCTTGCGTGTATACGAGTTAACATCCCACGTTAATGAAATAAAAACGCTATTAATAATTTCGAATATAGTGAGATATGTGTGTAAAACGTACATCGTTAACAGCTCTCGAAGGTCTGAGCTCTAAATTTCTAGGTAACGAGTTCTCAGCTCTGTTTGGGCAGTTCGGATTCGTCGATAAATCTGGAGATATATAATTGACTAATCTCTCAAAATCTTCTTCTCTTATGGATAACAAATTTAAAGCGTCGCCTTCCGGCTCGCCTCGGGTCAGGCGCATTATTACTCCCTGCAACAAAAACACAAAAATGTTATACAATGAGAATCGAATTGCGCATTAAAACTCAACCGTAGTATTTACGTCACTGAAAATTCGCCGCGCAAGAAACATTATATTGGTCGAGACGCAAATTTATCGATTCAAGATGCAAAGCGACGCGAAGGGATTCGGGTGCAGACGGAAGCGGTGCATTGCGTTTGAAATGTTATCACTAAAACTTCGCCATGCAAGGGATACTCAAATTTTTGTGCGCCGCAGATAGACATTATCTCTCGTTAATCAATAACACAACCGCGCCTCCCTTTTCCTCCTCGGCGTTCTTATTCTCGCTAGCTCTAGTGACCTAAATTTTTCACTCTCGGTGACTTTTAGTCAGCAACTTATTGTGTATCGCTTCACACATATCCTCTCCCTTTCGGCAATGAAGCTGCAGCAGTGCTACCAACAACAAGTGTATATGCATTGTTTTTTAATTGGGGAAGCCAAATTAAACGAATCGCTTCGAGTCATTTTTACTATCGTATTGTACGCGCTGCGCGAATGTCGTGAATTGTGTAAAGGTCGATTAACGTTTTTATAAATTGGCGGAGGGTGAAGGGGTGGCGCTGTTTTGGGTGGATTTAATTTTTACAATATGTTAGATTGCCTATGTCGTTGGTGAGATTGAAAAAGTTGAGTGAAACGATTTTATTAATTTTATGCGTGCACAACTTACAAACAAAAAAGTCGAGTTTTTCTGGATTTTATTATTTTATGATATAAAATAATATCTCGAGTGCATATAATTGTAAAAAGGGTCCAAAAATGTGACTTTAAAAATAAAATAGTTCTAAATTTTCAGACTTGAGACTGAGATTATGCAATTTAGACTTAAAGTGGTGAACTGCAATTCGGAGCAGCTCGGTGGCTGTGCATTGGGAGGGGATGCGGTAATATTCGTTCTCTCTCTGGCTGTCTATTCTGTTATTTTTTTTTATTTTCTTGCGTTTCGGTCTTACCAGGATATTGTTGAATTTTTTCGTTGTATTTAAATTAAGTATATTGAAATAAAATCTTGGGAAGAGCAGCGATAGGTTATTTTTATCTTAATTTGCCTACTTAAGATGCAAGTCTTATCTATGTAGGTATATTTATTATCACGTTGGTATGCATCATGAGGACTAGTGACTTTCATAGTGTTATCATTAACGCTAACCTAAGGTCGACAGATGCTCTAATTAAACGCGTATTAATTCGATACGCTAACCTTATAAATATTTCTGTTTAATCAACTCCCACAATTATATTCATCCGAGGTGCGGTTTCTCGTAAAAAATTATACAATTTCTGAAAAAAGTCTCTTCGATTTTTTCTCGAGTTCAAAAACCAGACACCGAAATTGGCTCCGTCAGCTTTGATTTACTACGGAGACGAAAACGCATCGTCGACGTCGGCTCGTAAAAGCATCCGTGAAGTTTTTAAAATCGAATGCGTGTAGGTTTGAATTTGTGTGCGTGACGCAACAACCGACATAAATGTGGCGCGAAATGAACGCATAGGAACTTAATATTTTTCAAGTGAAGGAAGGTCAGGATCATTCTTTTTATTTATTTACTGATAGACGTAACACGCTCTGAGCATGTGTATTTTTTCGTCGTTAACGTTGCATCGCGATAAAATTTTTCCTCTTGATAAATTTCGTCGACGCGTAATTACTTGCGAGCTTTAGACTTACCTGTCTCATGATTTTTTGCTCGGTTAGTGCTGGCATAAAAAATCATTCGTATCGTGCATAGGAATCTGAAAAGAAAAATTTTACATTAATTTGGTAGAAATCGATGTACCTAGAAATGCTCAAAGTACGAAGTATGATTGAGAATTTAAAATTAAGTAATTCGAGATTAAGAAACTAATTAAGGCTTATTTAAGTAATAGTAATATTTCTATTAATTACGTCGATTAGTTTATTGCATCGATTACCGGTAATCAAAAAATACAATCGTGATTTCAACGCTGAGTCTTATGCAGAAACGCAGACTATCATTAAAAGAGGAAGGGATTGGTTATATGCCAAAAGGTCGCCGTTACGATTAGCCAACTCGATCAAGGTTGATGTATTCATCTTCCTTAAACATCGAGTTTAAACGTAACAATGCACATGCTTCATTGCATCAAAAAAGAAACCGTTTGTCACAAAGTATCCAGGATATTACGTACAGGGGCGTATTAACGTATAGGCGGACTAGGCAATGCCTAGAGCGGCAAAATTTCAGGGGCGGCACAAAAAAATCGAAAGGAAAAAATTTTAAAATGTGATACTTCGTTCTTATCCATACCTCTCAACTATTACGTGACTTCACAATTGACAATTTTTTTTTAATGATCAAGTAACTCGATAGTAGCGCTCCCAACTTTATAATCTAGTCTATTTGGATTGAGAGCATCCCCATTCTAACCGCAAAATTTATCTATTTTTGATGAGATCGTGCTGAAAAATGGAAAAATTGCACAATTTTAACAGAAATTTAAAAAATTTTTGCAGAAATTAGGAAAATTTTTATTTGTTTTCTTCGTTTTGGCCAAACTTAGTATAAAAAGAGATCAACATTGGAGCGCAAGTAAAAACTTTCTTTTCTGCAGTGTTGAAAAAAAAAATTGTCAAAATTCAAAACTTGAGGGAAAAACGTGTTTTTTTTTTAAATTATGCGAATTAGCAAAATATGTGTTAAAAATCGAAAATTTGGCCAAATATGCGTTTATAGGCAAAATATGCAAAATATGCCAAATAAAATAGGGCTCATTTTTCTTAGAATGACCTGAAACGTGAATGTGTGCTTAATATACTGCTTCTACTTCAGAAATGCCAAACATAAAAAACATGAAAATCCGCTCCCTGATAATCAATGATTTTGCGATAAAAAAATCAAGAAAAAAAAATGTTTTAATTCAGTTTTCAATTTTTTTTTTTAAATTTTCGCCATATACAGCAACTGTCAATTGTAATAAGTACAGTAGAACCTCGATTATCCGACCAAAAAAATGCATCCGGTTTCTTCTGATTAACCACACAAAAAAGTCGGATAATGTTTCATTATCCGATTATTGATGAATTTTTGAATTTTGACCGGATCAATAATCAAAAGACATGAAAATTTTATTTTTTCTCAAAAAAATCAGTCAAAAGTTTCTGCTTAGGCTCAGTTATTCTTTTCTGTGCAATAAAACTGAGCCAAAGCAAAAACTTTTAACCGACTTCAAAAAAAAAATAAAAATCATTTTTTTTCATTAAAAATAAAAAACAAAAATCGTTCTTTTTTCTATCTAAATATCTACTACTTGAGTAAAGCTTCTCTGCAAAGTATTAAATAAAGATTCTCATCCAATTTTTTTTGTTATTTATCGAGTTTCAACGAAAATCGGTTATCCGACCTTTTTGCATATCCGACCTCTCTCCGCTCCAATTAGGATCGGATAATCGAGGTTCTACTGTAAATAAATTTGAATCTGTTACTTTTAACATTTTCCGCCGATTTTCCAAAAAAGGCGGCAATTTTGAAATTGCCTAGGGCGGCATGAAAGCTTAATACGCCACTGGTAAAAATTCAATTTATTTCGTGCTCTTACGACGTCCGAGTACATCCCCCTTTCGTCTCGTGTCGCATCTCAATGCAATCCCGTCGAAAGGGTTTACGGTGCACAACTTTCATGTCGGAAAATCGATGAAATCCGCGCAAACCTACGATAACGTGTACCATGTAGTTCGGACGAGAATTTCTCTTAAACCTTGCTACGAAAGTAAAATTATTCTCAATAACTTTCGTTCGAATTACAGGTATCTTTTGTTGGCGTTTAATCGAGTTCGATAACGAAATAGGACAAATGAGGAAATATTTTATTGATACGAGATTCGAGCGTTGAATTCATTTTTCAGTGTGTCGTGTGACGTGATAGAAACTATTTATGTCGTTCGAGGACGTCCATGTCAAATATAATGCTGAGATTTCCAATGAGTATTTTGGGATTTTGTTCTCGCGATTGTTTCAAGTAATGTCTGTGTTTGTTGACTTTTTTTACGACCTGAAATATGCGAGAATTCATATTTATGGCAATAATGGTTCAAGAAATTCGTATCGAGGTTCAAAGTTCAAAAACGTGTCGCATTATGCAAATATAGTTTACCTGTTCTGAAAAATATCAACTGGGGGTTACTATTCTTTGAAAATTCTCTCTCCCTTTTCATTATCACCACTTAATTCATTTTCTATTCAATCATTCTGAATCATAGGTTTAAATTTTATGTAATTTAGAATTTATTTACCCATAATAAAACCAATAACGTGAAGTTTCATTCGTTAATATTTTGATTCCGGCATATTCGAAGGTCCAATCACAAAAATAACCCCGGAAATGAATTCTACGCCCTCGAAAACCTAGAAATTGACACCCATCTCGATTTTTTATCTGCAGTCAAAATTTCGCCCCTACAGGAGCACCCCCTCCCCCAAAAAGGGGTCAATTTCGGGAATTGATTAAAATTCGACATATATGTCGAAATCAGGGTTTTTGAGGATGCTGATTTCAATAAAACGGGTTATTTTCCATTTAAACCAAATTTTGAGGTAAAATTTAAGAATTTAGGGCATTTTTTCGAAGTTATATGACTTTTTTTTCATGCTACGATGAAAATTTGATATGTTTTTGTAAGCATTGTCATTTATACTCTTTTTGATAATATTGTATTCATTTATGGAAAATTGTTATTCAATAATTGTGTATAAAAGAGTTTCAAAGTTGAATAATTTCACGATTCGTTTTTTTTTTGAATAATTTACGCTTAAATAAATTAAATCCTATTGAGTTATCGTGTTTCTACATTTTTGAGTTGTTTTCACAAATTTATATAATTTTTAAAACTTGACTAAATTATCGATTAAATTTCTTACGGTCATTGAAAAACTTATACAAATGAAATAATTTCTTCTACGTTAGGAAA
Source organism: Maconellicoccus hirsutus (assembly GCA_003261595.1). Taxonomy (NCBI): domain Eukaryota; kingdom Metazoa; phylum Arthropoda; class Insecta; order Hemiptera; family Pseudococcidae; genus Maconellicoccus; species Maconellicoccus hirsutus. The sequence goes on along the minus strand of QBDW01002902.1, from coordinate 14,528 downwards.
TTATGACATATGCGCGGTAATTTCAATGAAAAAAAAACGGTTTTTTTTTTAAAAAAAAAGACCATCATATTTTAGTCTAAAATTGCATGTCAGTTAAATATCATAATGACTCGGTTAACAAAGTGAGCTTTCATTGATTATTTAATTTTTAACAAGGTCAGTATCACGAACGACTCACGATGTTGAGGAAATGCGTTTGTGTGCTGTCAAACGACAAATACGTTTTGTATATTATTTAAAAACATATTCTCGATGGAAGCTCATCCTAACGTTGTAATTTTCGAATACGCGTCCAACGTTTAAATAAAATACCGAATGATAAATGCGCGAAAAGCGTTGTTTAAAATTACATAATTATATTGCATCGTGCGACGATATATCTCAAAGAAATGTCATACGTTTATGAACGTAGTTTACACATAACACAGTATTTTCAAGAGCACGTCGCATTATTCCGTTTATTAAACAGCACCGCTACGTTTATAAGGCCATTTGAAATTTCCTCTCATTAATAAACCGTTTAATCACAATGTATCTAACAAATTATTTATCGTGTAATGCTAAATTATGCTAATTGACGAATTTACACGTTTACCTGTGTATTATAATTCGAAGCCAATTTGAAACGAAGAAAAAAAAAACGTATTATCTCGAATTATCTAGCGAATAAATTTTCCGTGATCAGGTTTCGTTGCGCGAGTAAAATGTACTGTTTGGAGTCTCGAATATTCGGGTCAAATTGCAAAAAATGCTGAAAAAGGTTTTGCATTTGTTTTGGAAAGTATCGTCGAATGAAAATATCCAGGGTGCACTTTTACTACATGCGCGAGCACAACTTATGACCTCGTTGTTTGTCCTTGAAAGGATTTTTACTTTTTTTTTTCTTGCCCTCGGTTCAAAATGGTGGAGAAAATTATACACGAAAATTAATTAAATTTTCACGAACATGTTAAAGAGTATAATTGAAATCGAATTTGAAAAATGGATTTATCGTAGGTCACTTTTTGTATTTAAGCCGTCTAAATGTTTCAAACGTAGTAAAAATGCAAAAAGTACGTCTCGTAAACGTAATAATTACGTTATAAATTTTTCTTCATAATAGAAACATTCAAACTATACGAAAGCACGTCGTTACAATTTACGAAATCAAAATTAATCTAAAACTAATCACGTTGTTAATTAAAATTAAGTAATTAATCATCACGCCAAATTAATTGGTAAGTTTGGTAATTGGACGAAATGCATTTAAAACCGTGGAAATTCAACTAGGAAATAATTCCAATTAAAATTCTCGACAATTAACTTGTGAAATTAACACGTCGGAAAAGCTAAAAGCATTTAAATTTCCCAAACTACGAAAAAATTTCGTCAAAACGCGAAAAAATATTACCTGCTGTGTGAAAATTCAAAAGCACTGCAACCTGCATTGCAATAAAAGCTGATTAAAAATCTTGGCTAACCGATGGAGCGCACATTTCGAAACTGCGCAAGCGTTATTTTTAAACACAAAAAAATTAACATGGCCGCCAATTTAGTTTTTCCTATTTTACTCGAAAAATTTCCAACGCGATTCATTGAATTGCTGATTAAGGTTAGAATCATATGCATAGACAGGGACATCGAAGGAGAGAGTGTGGTCGGGGCAAATGTGAATAATTTTACTTTTTCAATTCGCAGAATCGCTTGATGTTTTGTGAAAACAATCAAGGTGAGAAATTGAAAGTTATTTTGGTGGAATTTTTTGTTTTTGGAATTTTTTCAGCGTTTAATATTTAATCGAAATAACTCGAGGGTCGTCATCGGAGCTTTCTGATTTGTGGATAATTTGATTTTTTTTTCTCGAAAAATAAATATTTTTATTTAAATAATGAAAAAAGAAAATTTATTTATTTTAAGAAAGGGCACGACGATTCTTTTCTATTTTTTCCTATTCACCATGTAACATTCGCGTCAGCAGTATTTACCAGACGAGTTGATTTCGAGCTTAATCAGCACTTTTATTTTCCATCCATAAAAATCATCTCGCCCGTAGAAATTATCAAAAATTTGAAATATTTTTCAAAATCGTTAATCGTTAAATTTAGGAAAAATTTAAGAAAACGAGCGACAAAATACTTACAATTAATTTTCGTCTCATAAGCGAACCACGTCTTCGAGACCTTGAATTTCGTGTAAATTTGCTCGCAAAAAAAAACGCACCACGTTTCAACGTAAAAATCCGCCGTTAAAATAAATTTCACTCAAAAAAAAGAAAATTCTCGACGTTCTTATTCGAAAAATAACGTGTAAACTGTACCGAACGCTAGTTCATTTTCCGACCTACCCCAACAACGCTTTCGGTTTTTCTATTCCACGCGGTGGCGTAATATGGTAAAAAGCACGGCGGGGCGAGGATGTCGAATGCGCTTCTGCTTAAATGCACCGAAACGAAGATGCATTTCCGCATGCGCGCTCTATAGGTCGCGTCGATCATCGTCGACGTCGCGTAATAAGGAAATGCTGTACGAATGGACAAGGTTTTTTAAATTTGCTCTTTCAAAACTTAATAATAGAATTTGTCTAGTTTTTAGACGCGTGTATGTCTATGTGACCGTGTTTCCGAGGGATTTTATTCGTAAGGCGACGTCTGCGAGCGTCGGCGACTAGAAATTTATACAAGTTGGAGAAAGTGGGTTGGAAAATTGCGTATTTTGGTGCATTCGTGGGGTTTATCACGCATCCGGGGTGGTCTCAATTTTATACCGAAATGTGGAAAATTCTTCGAGTTGTGTTGCATAAGAATGTGCACAAAACGCAATTCCAATGATGCTGGGTTTTAATTCGCCGAACGATAAATTCTGACCAGAGTTCGCATGAGCTTTGGTCAGAAAATTTACATGTAGGATTGTACCTCTCCCCTTCCCCTTCCCCTTAGGCCCCTATTACCGTAGATACAGCTTATTAGTAGTGGATGTAATTTCGAGGAAAATATTAAAGTTGATTTTAGAAAAATAAAGTTAAGCATTTTTTACTACTGAACGATGTTTCATCTTGTGATATTTACGATGAGCAAAATGAATTTACGAAAAACTTAATAACAACTAAAATATTCCTCGTTAAATTTCCCACAAATTACATCATCAGCGTCATTTATGCAGAATGCATCGTTGACGAAAAAAACGCTAGTAAACTTTGGGACATACTTGGCTCTATAATTGGAAATCTAATTACCTTCCAATGTTTTGTCTATAAGTCGAGAAAAAATGGGTTTACAAAAAATTTTACAATAACTAAAAATATTCCTGATGAAATTTCCTACAAATTATGTTATTTACATTATTTGCATAAGAAGCAATATTATCGAGAAAAATATGGGTGAACATGGGTTTCATAACCTTTATTAGGCGTTGTTTCATTATTTTGACTGTAAATTGAGAAAAAATGGATCCACGAGAAAATTCATAATAACTAAAAATATTCCTGATAAAATTTCGTATAAATTATGTTATTTACATTATTTACATTGGAAGCAAAATTACTGAGAAAAACACGAGTGAACTTTGGCTTAAAAGTCAAGTCTGCATAACATTTGAAAAGCTTTTCTTAAAAAATATAATTTCGATTTATCAAAGGAATATTAATATTTCTGAGAAGTTATTGAACATTTTAAATATCGACCGGGCTTTCAAGCTCGTTGATAAATTCGTTGTAATTTTCAGGAATTTTTGAAAAAAAAACAAAGATAAATTAATTCAACTTCATTCCTCGATTGACCTTTACTTCTGGACTTTTCACACGAACGAATTTCCTGGGCGTACGTGTCGAAATGCGTTTACCATTGAATGTAAAATCACATAAAAAGGTGACCCCTACGAAGGAAATTTTCATACGAATTTCACCAATTCAACAATTCACCTTCGATTCGAAAATTTATTCGGAACTTTCGGTATCGATATATTTGCATACGCTTTGCACTTTTTCAACGAACGTGCAAACCGAGTCAATTCGAACTCTATGATCTTACGTGCGAGATCAACGAAACGGCAATATTCTAGAAACCTCGAATTAATCGTTCATTCGGAAAGCAACGAAATAGAAAATAAATTTCGCAATGTACGTCGAAGATAGCGAATTCGAAATTTTGTTTACTCGTTTGCTCTGATGTAAGTTTATAAATTGTGCGCGCTATGCGCAAACCGAGTAAAAAAAGTGATAATTTAAAGAAAAAATAACATGGCCATGAAAATTATTATCTTATCAATGCATTACTGCAATGCTAATGTAGGGCATCGTATAATCGGATGTGTTTATCTCGTTTTTTTTTCACTCTTGTACTTGCGTAAATATCAGAACTTTCGACTTGAATAAGAATAAAAGCCATTGCGCAAGTGTAAATTTTTTCGAAAATTTAAACCAAAAGATTCGATACTTTCGATTGAAATTGAAATATTTGGAGCGATGGTGGTGCACACTTGCGACATAGTTTTTGAAACTATCGTTGAACGAAGGAATTTAGGAGAGCTCCTGCGATAAGTCGGGATAGACTATTGTTCGAGCGTTGTAGTATGTGGTAGACTATGGCATTGCAGAGAAGGCGTTATAACGGGTGGTGCCAATTTGACGAAATGATGTGAGACATGTCGATTTAAGGTTGAATATTTGACAAGGCGAGTCTGACTCTTTAATGAATACGTCATTAATGACGACAAAAGAATTTGGATAAGTTGAAGAGAAAAATTGATTGAAAATATTGAAAGAAACTTGAAAAATGTAGAAAATTTATGAAAATTGGATATAGAAGCTATAAAATGTTTGAATTCCTTTTTACGATGAATGATGGAAAAATAGTCCAATTTATTTAAAAATTAGTAAAATATAAAATATTTTTTGTAATATTGAAAAATGAAGAAAACTCGGAGAAAATTGACACATGACGTAGACCACAATACTTTTAAGTCTTCATGGATAAAATTTGATTACAATCGAAAATGAGACCGTATAAAATTAATGCGGGTGCAATTTGCACGGGCGTGTGCTTGCGACGATCCAGCTCACGTTGGAAGTCGCAAGAAGGCGCGTAGAATCGGCAAATCGGACCAGAAGTTCACTAGGTCAGTCTGGCTCCGTTTGGCGTGCGCGCGCTCTTAGGTAGAAGCGTCGGAACCGGTGGCGCGATGAGGATTTGGCAACGTCGCAACGAACAGATTCAGGACGTTCGGTCACCCGAGGAAGTTTTAAAAGAAATCGGATAATCGTGTGTGCGCGTTCGCGCCAGCACGCGCGTCAAACTAAATATATACATTTGAGTTATTTAAAAACAATTACCGACGAGGAAATAACGAAAATTCGATTGATCCCTTTCTCTTTGGTGTCCTCATTCTCATCTCGATAGCGTAACAAGTTCGTCATCTACTTCCATGCTCCCTGGACCATATGCTCGGTGATGTAACCGAAATACTCGTATGGAGCTGTGGTATTTCCGATGAGGTGTAGAGGTGTTTGTGTGTCAATGACCATGCAACGCTTGGTGACGTATGCGGTGTTGTTTGGAGCCTTTGGATATGTGGGTTACTCGAATGTGATTAAGTTTTGGGAAATTCCGGTGAGTTGTTTTGTTTGGGTTGTGGATCTCGTGAATACATCGAGCGATAGGTGTTCTGGAGTTCAAGGTCCTTATTGGTCCTTTCTTTACGTTTACTCTTTCAAGGTTTCATTTAAGGGACTCTTCATCAAAGCAATCCTTCTCCAAGAGTCTTCTCGATCAATCTTGGACCTACCTTTTCTTCAAATAGTAGAGCAACAGAATATATTGATCACAAATTTCCTTATTTTATATTTATTCTCCTAATCCAAGTCTTTTAAGTCCCAATCAAAACAATTCAAATTGTCTTTCAAATCTTTCCAGAAAAATCTTCGATCTACCTTGTTATCCCGTTGAAGAAAAAGACTGCATTCATCACCTACTCCAAATCTAATTTTCAAGTAAGAAGCACATAGTGTCGCTAGAGTCGTTGAGGGCGGAAATGAGTTCGGGGCAAATATTGGTTGCCCAAAATAGTAGTTTGTTGGTTGCTTTTGTTTTTGAATATTTTGGTAAATTTTTTCATTCGATTGTTGACCATTGAATCGCTAACAGATTTATTATAATTTCCAATAGAAACCGGTAAGCGCTGATTTCAAAAAATATACTCCTCCTTCTCCTCAGAAGATGATCTGGTATCTTCTCATTCGGTTTCTTTATCATTGAAATACTTTGAGGATTTCCAAAAATTCATGACACAAGCGCTTTGATGCAAGTAAAAATCCTACTAGGTCCCGAGTTGTGCACAACTTACAATTTTTTTTCGCTCGATTATCACATTTGTGGAACATTTTCCATCGATATTGTTTACACTTTAAGGATTTCCGAAGATTCGTGATTCAAGCGCTTTTTTGATGCAAGTAAAAATCCTTCTAGGTCCCGAGTTGTGCACAACTTACAATTTTTTTTCGCTCGATTATCACATTTGTGGAACATTTCTCATCGATATTGTTTACACTTGGAGGATTTCCAAAGATTCATGGTTCAAGCGCTTTTATGCAAGTAAAAATCACACTAGGTCCCGAGTTGTGCACAACTTACAATTTTTTTTCACTCGATTATCACATTTGTGGAACATTTCTCATCGATATTGTTTACAATTTGAGGATTTCCAAAGATTCATGGTTCAAGCGCTTTGATGCAAGTAAAAATCACACTAGGTCCCGAGTTGTGCACAACTTACAATTTTTTTCGCTCGATTACCACATTTGTGGAACATTTCTCATCGATATTGTTTACAAGTGTCAATTCTAACAGTAAATATTTTCTGTAGTAGAATCTCGGTCAAATCTCCAAGGAAAAGATTGGGATCATTTCTATGCAGTGTTACCACTTCTATGAGTGCTAAAATGTTGTTGGGATTTTCATCGTTAAAATAGTCCAACCAGTTGTTTTAATTTCAAATCAGATATGTCTGCATTAGTGGTTCCTAATAAAAAAGGGTGTATTCTTGCCTTAAATCTGCCTCTCAAATCGAATATTGCAAGAGGCATAAGAACGACTCACGTTCTACCTTTATCAAGTATCCCTTTCTCACATTTCACTTGGTTGATGCTTCGTGGGGCGAGGCTATGATGGACTCAGGTCCTTTGCAACGTCTCCCATGAATCAATGGCTTCGATGGATGTATCCCAAAAGGGTACAATTACCATTGGCCTCCCTCATGGAGATCCCATTACGGTACATGCAATTTGGAAACCATCGATGATGTGTCAGCAAAAGCTACATGTTCTCAGAAAAAATTCTAACGGGTTTTTCCCAATAAATTTCCATCGTCGATCACCTCCCATAAAACCGTTCTACTTATACGATCCCGTTTCAGAGAGAAAAAAATTACAACCATTTATCAAACGGAAATAGGCCTTTTGAACGGGAATTCGCCAACCATGAGAAATCAAATTAAACGCGATCATCGCGAAGCGTAAACGTTACTTTGCGCGACATTTGAACGGTACTATTTTAATAATCGAAGACGCGGCGGCGGCTAAAATAGCGAATCAAGTATGCGGCAGTCGGCACTCTCTCGTTGGTAAATCAGAACCGCGAAAACAATTCCAGGGTAGGTAACATTGGCAATGAAATATGTATGTCATGGCGTTATGACGGCGGCGCTGTACCAACTCGACCGTACGGCAACACTGATTCAGCACCGTCTTAGATTCTTAACCCGTTACCGAAGCATTGGAAGTAAAGTGTTATATGGTTGATAGAGCAGCGACGAAGAGCGAGGATTGGTTATACCGTTATTCCCGTTTGTTTAGTATGTCGGTCAATGAACTCCGTAACGCGACTTTTTTACTCTCTGTCTCTTTCTTTTACACTTCGACGAGAACTTTCCTACGGCGACCTTAAGTTTTAATTTTTTATGTTAGTGCTTCCTGTTTGCCAGAAGGTGAGAAAGAATAAGGTTCATGGTTTTTTATTTTTTATCGTTCGAATTTTTGAAGTTAGTATTTTTGAGCTGAGCATCCTCGTGTCTCTGTGAACCGGTTTTCTTCTTTCGAGTTGTTTTTTAATCTCCGGAGGAGTTCTGGAAGTGAATTTGTGGCAGACGATGGCAGGTGGTTGACATTTTGATGAAAAATTGTGTATTTAAATAGTTCTCGAAGTCTTTCTGGTTTGCGTTTTGCGTAGGAATTTTTCATTAAAATCTTAATTTTATTTTATTAATTTTATTCGATTATTTTTTTTAATTTCTTCTCCGTCGAAGCTTTTTGTATATTATTGAGAATTCTTTCTGGACAATTAGACTTTGTGCTCGAGTGAAAGATGGTGATTCTTGACATCTTATGTAATTATTTATTCGAACGAGCGTCTTTTAAATTATCCGGATGACTTTGAACGCCTTTTAAGGCACATTCAACTAACCCACTCGATTGAAATTTCACGTTTCGTGTATTAAAATGCAAACATGTGAGTGAGGATCATTTACACTTACACTAGGAAAGCTAAAAGGAGGCTTGGGTGCTTGAGGCACCGATCATTTGGTCTTTTTCAAAGCTTTTCTGGTATTCAGACAAAATTCTTCTGATTATTTATTTTTTTTCCAACGATCACAAATTCTAACACCAAAAGTTCTCATTTTGAGGGCTTTCCTGCGTCATGGAAATACTCAGTGGTAACCTAGATATCTCTGAACTAATATTCTCATTTTGGGATCCCATTTTGACACTCTTTTCCCTAAATCGACTCAAATCGATAATAAATCGAGTTGGTTTGAGAGGAAGAAGGTGCTGAGAGGGATTTCTTGACATTACCTTTCCCAGGTTAGCTAAATTTCGTTATTAAGTTAATATTCTGTCGCATGTTTTGGTTAATAAGTCTTGATAGGGAGGGGGTAGAGGGGCGGTTTTGGTCTCAAATTACTCGTATAAAAGCGTCTTAGAGATGTTGATCCGCGATCACCCTCATTCAGTGGTTGTCAACATTTTAATGACTCCCAAAGTTGAAATTTTTGGTTTTAATTTTTTCAACTCGCGCAATCACACGAAAATTACGACCAAACGGATTATCCAATTAAAAAATAGTTCAGACAAAAAAGTTTCGTCTTTTAACGAGCATTTTAAAAATGTGTCAGTTTTTTCTCTATCTTTGATAGGAGCCGAGATAACGGGGGGTGAAACTTGGGAAAAACATGATAGTGTGTTGAAATGAATTGAAAAGTGAATTATTTCTGAGCTAAATTGCAAGGCTGAATTTTGTTCAAAATGAATTACCCAACTCAACATAACTGAAATCCTCAACTTCCTTTGAGTTATACCACTCACCTCACCCGCTGACTCCTCCCCTCTCACTATATAGTGTGGTAAAGAAAGGCTTTGGGGTAGGAATAATTCGAACCAAGTGGATTCTTATTTGGTTAGTGGTATATTAACGATTTCCAGTGGAAAATCAAGAATCACATGACAAGGGAGGTGTGCCCTTCAGAAGCAGGGTTTTGCCCCCCCCAATCCGTTTTTCTCCTATATCTTTTGAAATACCGATCTTACGGTGAAAATAGTTACATATTATCTGAATTAATATAAAATCACCTATCAAATGAGCTACAGCAAAATGTTTTACATTTAAGGGGGGTGGAGCCAGAGTATTGGCAATTTGGGGGATTTTAAGGAAAATTGAGTTTTTTGCTTATCTCCTAAAGTATCGAATATAGAATGAAATTGATTCTCTTCACTTTTGATCTACATCAAATTTACTATCACTTGAGCTAATTCGCATTCCCATGGCATGAGGGGGTTGGTACCTCGATATAGGGGTTAAGTAACGTTAGTATTTCAACAAGTAGAAAATTTAAAAATTCATTTATCATTGTTTAAGTAATTGTATAACGTATTGCTATAGCATGAAGGGGTAGTACCTCGATATGGGGGAAGGGGAAACCCCTCATACGGAGGTACCACCCCAGAGCATTTGAAAAAAATTGAGAACGTTTTCTCAAATTGGAGGTTGGAGGGTTGCTTCTAGCTGAATTTTTGTAATGACCAGAAATGCTGAGAAAATTTCAAGGATTAATTTTCATGCAGGATTTTTTCCAGTAAAATCAATAGATTCCAAAGGGGGGGTGGATCTTTGAAAGATAATGGTGTTAAAAAATTAAGGGGAATTTTTTGACTTTCTTTCTCCCAGATTAGTTGAAATTTATTATAAATTGAATTCAGAGTTCAAGGGAAGAGAATTGAGAGGGTTTTTTCGATTTTCTTTCTCCCAGATTAAAATTTATCAAAATTCAAGTAAATTTTAAGAAGGGAGTGCCCTCTCCTGGATCACCTTCAAGTCACTGCAAGGAAGTAAGTGTCAAGAGGGAGTGTCGACGAGGGTTTCTCAACACCCCCTCCCTTATTACCTCAAATTCGCTAATTTAAATCATTTAAAGGGAACATCGAAAGGGATTACGATCCTGATTACGATAAGAAACACTCCTTCGATCCGTTATGTACTTACAACGACTGGAAACGAAATATAATTTCATATTGTTGCTGAAGCAGAAATCATAACGATAATGAATGTTGTTTGCGTAGTTGGTGAAATGGAAACAGGTATAAAGAGATGGCGAATAACATAGCGAACGATGACCTTATATTAGCGCGTGATGAGTTCGTTTTCCGTAATACTTATTTTCGTTGGCTCCTTGTCTGTCCAAGTAGGCAACTCGTATAACAGTTATATTTCAAATTCACGCTTTATATCGTAGCTCGATGTGTTATACGAACTTGAAAAATATTTCAATATTTTTTTTAATCTGTCCCCTCCTTCATTTCTCTTCGGTTTGCCCATCACGATGAATATTCCCATTTTAGGTTCTCGCTTCGACGAAATATCAATCTATAAGGTAATTTCCTACGCAATATAATTCACGTATAAAATCGACGCAGCGATATGGTTCCTACATGATGAAAAAAACTCGACACGTTAACACTGGAAACCGCTTTGAACACTGCTTCCTATAGGCATAATTTGATAAGTCATTTTTCCATTCTAACACGCTTGTTCTTTTCGCAACGAAAAATTAAACCTCGGTAATCAATCGATGGCCTAGTTTTTTTACTCCATAAACAATCGTATTGTTTTGAAAATTATCCATGTTTTTCACAATACTACGTCGATTATCAAACAGCCTCGTTACTCAATACATTGCTAATCAACTCGGAAACACTACCTTCGCTATGTTTATATTCGAAGCATTCAAAAAACATCGAAATTCGATAGAAAAATCAAAAGTAAAGTATTTCCTCGAATTTACATTCATCACAGGTGACCTCATCGGCATGAATCAACTCCGCTGATTTCTTTTCTGCGATCTTAAAAAACACACAGTCCAAGTTCCACATGCTAAACCCGTCAAAAAACACTTCCACAGTAAAAAGGAAGGTCGCACCACTACACCTTTCATTTTCTATTATATAACTTCCAAAACCAGACAATTCTTTTGTATCTTTGTAACGCACCGGACAACGAAATGGCATTTTTGGATTTTTTTCACAAAAGGCGGCTACTTTGTTTACTTTTTGCGTCGAAATTTACTTTCCTCTGACTTTTTTTTTTCCTTTAAAAGAACCTAGTTTTGGTAATCGCTGATGAAACGGAGATCGTAAAAGATTTTTTCTTCTTTAATGAACCTGAGGTAATAAAAATGTAATGCGAAATGGTCAACTTTACTGCCTTCCAAAGGGTAAAATGCATACAAAAGATGTCGGTTCGTTTCCTCACAAAGATTTACCCTTGAAAATTTTCTGAAGGTTTTACAATCACGGTGCATTGTAATTTTACGATGTTTTAGTGCTGGAAAGGATTGAATATTGTGGTCGAAAAAACTGTTTTATTGTGCTAAAATTTGCCACGTTTTTCGTATTTTTTTTCACCGTTTTGTACCTTTGCAGAGCTGGTACCTGATCAGAGATCGTGTAATTTCGGCAAAAAAATGTCTTGGATGGTTAAGTTTTTTTTGCCCCTTCAAGGTCCTGTTTAGATTTTTTTACTCGGTGAAATTATGTATAGAATTTCCATTTTGGTATAAAGGACACGTGTACTAGGACTATTTTTCATTTGAGTAATATTTCCCTCGGGTAGGAGGTGGGGGGAGGGGCCATTTTTTCAAATGAAACATAATAGAAAATATTTGAACAAATGTTACACTCGTTTGCATCGATTAAAATGGTAACTCGGTTTTTATGATTTTTTACCATTAAAATACATAATTTTATCAATTTTATCGATCAACTATTTAAATTTTTGAAAATCTATTCGATGGGTTAACTGATTAATGTCGTTCGTAGTGACCCCAAATATTCCAAAACACCCCATTTAAATATTTTCCTGCATTTTTCCTCCCTCAGCTTGAAAAAATTCGACTAAGAATTTGATGAAATCGTATTCTACGAAAATTAAGCAAATAGGTGTGGTAATCCAAAAGGGGAAGGGGGGATTACACATTTTTACAACCAATGAGAACACATAATTAGCAACCGGAGAGAAAATAAAATTTAATTACAAGAACATCAAGCATAATTTTCTTCAAACAGCTATCATATTTTAATTTAAATTACTACCCCCTCTCTCATCCCCACCCCAAAAGTAAATTTGATGCTACGAAAAAATTCTTTAACTCATATGAAAGGGAATTTCACGGCGAAAAAAATCGAATAAAGGTATTTTTCACTTTTGAGGCGTTGTTTGACGAGAAATTAAACGTGACGTGAATTTTCAGCGGTGAAAAATGGAATATGCGATATTTGCAGGGATTTTTGCGAAGTTTTGAGGCGATAGGAGGTCAAAATGGGTATAGATGGATTTTCAGGTTGATGGTGGAATTTAAGGTATATTTGTATTTATGGTGAATTAAATAAAACTACAAGTACTTTCTCGCACAATTTCAGCAACCCTAGGAAAATGTAAGAAATCACGCCTCATCGATTCGCGAAGCTTTACTTTCATCGAACAATATAAATAATACGCCCATCAAAGCGATGTTAAAATCCGGCAGACATGTTCATAAAACGATGCAAACTCACCCTAGCCCTCTTCGATTGACCGAAAATACCTGCACACCGGTGCAACGGAAACCGAAGGTCGAACAGGCTATGAAAGATTCTCATATTTCTAATCTGTATCTCGACAGAATCCATTGCCCCTTTATGATAACCTAACGGTACAGGCCGAATAAACGATAACGCCGCAGACAAAGAGAGTACTTGGTAAAACCCCGTTACAACATGAAGAATGGAAATATGCTATCAACTTGTTCTTTCTGTAGGAGTTAAACGTTGCTGTATGTTTCACACCTGTTCTTTACCTGTTCCTAACGGGACTTCGGCCCTCGATATGAAAATATACGAACCGAATTCATAATCGTTTGATTCACCTTTCAGCTGCTGTGATTTTTATATTGGGATTTTTTTCCCCCCCTTTTTAAGACGTCGCTGATATTTTCGGTTTGTTTTGTTTCGCATTCGTCTGGTCGTCGCGGACTATAAAAAATCCGACGAGGTACCGTTAAAAAATATGTTTATATAGCGAATTAGCTGGGCGGGTATTTTTCTACGAATATACGTGTTAAGTCATAATACGGTATTTTTTTTTCCTCGATGAATTACGTAATTAATGGAAAACACGATTGTACGATTTTCTTCCACTGCGAACACATCGGTATAATTTTTTGATTACCAAATAAAGCGACGAGTCGATGTTTTCCAAATATATACGATTTTGTTTTCAAAACGATAACGAAAAAATAACGTAATGGTTTCCTTATTTACGTATTTTTTTTCGTTCATTCTGCAACGATACGCGACAACGAAACGCCAGTTAGTCGGATAAAAAAAATACAAGCCTTCATACCTCCGTAATCTCGTCACTTTTAATTTCCCTTCTTTTTTTAATTTCCATTTTATGTAGTAATTAGATCTCGGCGTAGCTCGTTAAATAATTTACATCGAGGTGTTTGACCACGAAAGAGGAATGACCAATGAAGATTTACAAAAAAGAAAAAACCGGTTTAAAATAATTATATCAGATAGACGCGCAGACGTAAGAGGAGGGCTTGCTGACTCGAGATGTGTACTTTGATCGTGTGTTTGTCTTATGCCGGAGTTTTTATCTGAGAAATTGTGCGTATACGTTGAGTGCCACGGAAACGTGCTAAGGTGTCAAAGGTCGTTAGGAGACAATTGCGGTGATTTTTCAACACGTGTGAAGAATGTACGAAACGTGTACATGGGCGTCGTAAGGATGGTTTGTTTTGCTTCCAAGATGAAGCCTCCCGTGAGGGGGGAGGGTTCTGCTAGAGTGTCACTCGGATGAGGGAACAGAGGGTGAGGTAACTGCTCATAGTAATGATGTCCCAATACACCTCTCATACCAATTTTAGTTTACATATGTTGAAAGAAATCCATGTTTTTATATTAAAAACGTAGAAGTTGATGTTTCCAATTTTTAATTTTTTTTAAATTAATTTTTATAATATTTTTTAAAT
>QBDW01002901.1:0-11400 GCA_003261595.1 Maconellicoccus hirsutus | reverse complement strand
TCCTTCTTTTTAACAATTTAACGACATTAGTTGATGAATTTTTTATTAAAATATTCGCGAGTAATTATTTTAGGAGTTTGTTAGTCTGTCAGCTTTCATTTTGATATCATTAATACCTTGTCGAAAAGAGGAAAAAAATCTAAAAATTCGAGATGCACAAAAAACTGAGAATTTCCGGCTTAACCTTGAAGTAATTTGAATGTAAAGTTGAAGAACATTGAAAAAATCTGAAAGTCAATAACTTTCTTCAAACTATAACAGATGAAAAATTTTCTCAAGATCTCTCATTTTCGAGTAAAAATTTAAAAACTACAATTTCCCCAGATGTTACAGTTCAGGTATCCCGTTTTCAAGTATTTCGTCACAACGCCACCAGATGTCACCCGCTTATCGAAGGGAACGACACTCCCTGCCGATTTGACGGGACTTTTTTTTTTTTGAAGAAATAGTCCTAGGGAACATATTAAAGTGAAAATCAGAAAAATCAAGTGGGGGCAACCTGCAAAACGGCGGCCTTTTTGATTGGCAGGTGAGCGATGTTTTATAATGTGGCTTCTATGGGGTGAAAAAGTGGGTGTACGAAAAAAATGATAATAACTAAAAATGTTCCTTATAAAATTTCCTACATATTGAGTCACTAACATCATTCACGTAGAATATGCCTCTGACGAGAAAAACGCGAGTGAACTTTACCATCGTATATTTGCTCCATAATAATTGACAAGTGAGCGATTTTGCACTTTTTTTCCCGTAACCGAAGATGCATTAATTGGTTTACAATAAAAATAGTAATAACTAAAAATGTTCTTCATTAAATTTCTCACAAATTGTCAAAATGACGGTTTTTACATAACACAAAGTCGACGAGAAAACCGCGCGTGAAGTTAGCCAAATTGACCAATTTTCCATAAAAGAATCTGTTCAAATCGACTTTAAGCACGTTTTTCTATGTGAAAATCGTTCGTATGACAATTTGTGATAAATTTGTCGAGGAACATTTTTATTTATTATCAATTTTTTAGTACACCTCCCCCCCCCCCTAGAACCCACAACGCTCTCCTCTCAATCAAAAATGCCGCCATTTTGTAAGTTGCCTCAACTTTATTTTTCTGATTTTCACACTTTCTCTTGAAAAAAACAAACAAGTCCCGTTAAATCGGCAGGGGTTGTCGTTCCCTTGTATGCGGACTCCCCGACTATTAGGACAGCTTTGGAGAAAAACTAGAGAAACAAGTTATTAAAATGGTTCCTCGACAGGACATTACCGCCGCACTTTCTAAACGACCAACAACCCTTCTTCCCTTCACATTTTCATCGTTTCATATCGTCATTGAATCGCAACCATCCCATACGATTAAAGATCAAATCACCACGAAACTGTGAAACGCAGAAAACGACTTCGCGCACAAAGGCTTTAGAATTTCCATTATGCCACCGAGTCCTTATTTCGAGATCTGTATTCGTTGAATTGCGAATGCATTTCGCCCAACGTTCTCCATAGACGATATCAAATTGTGTTTGAAATGTGGTACCGTATATTTCCAACATAAACGGATTTATTTTTCGATTGCTCGTTAACTTGATACCGTACACCGACGTGGTGGAAATTTCAAGGATATTTCAAATGCTGGCAAAATTAAACACGACGTTGAAGAATATCTCATTAAAAATATTTAATGTTATTGTAAACGCTATCTATTACGATTCAAGTAGCTCCGAATACGTTTATAAGAACTTTCGTGTGCACGCCGAAGATCGTTACAAATATGCAAATCGTATTCCGCGCTATACTCGTATCGTACGCAAATCCTATAATTATAGTGATTTCAAGCCAACTAATGTGACATCTTGGAATTAGCATTTGTATTACCGGATATACACTTCAGACCACCTAATATCTAATTGTTATTTTACAAAATCCCAACTACACCTGGCAGCTCCGAGTTACGTAAACATTGACTCGAATACTCGTGAAAGATGTCGAAAATATGAAACTCTATACGTCATGTCACCTAAAAATACGATTTTTCGACGAAAAAGAGAAAAAAAATCTTCATCCTTAACTCGAGTTTAATAGCTGTCGGGCCTCGGGCGTACGCGTACTCCGAAATCTTTCTCATTTCATTCGCCTTGTTTCTTCGATAAATTATCGCGACGAGTGTTCGATTTGTGTACATTTCAAACGTGTGTGGTTCCTGATTGTTCTAATTTTTACGCGTTTCGAGGTTTGCCGCGTGATACATGTCGGTCAAGTTCTTTATCCGAAGTTCAAATTCGCGTGATTGTTGATAGGTGTTTGTCGATTTGTCGATTCCAGTGTTTACACGAGCTCCCAATAGCGAAACGTTTCTGGTGGGAGACTAGTAAACAGTTATAAATTATATATGAACGTTTGTATATATTCATTAACGACGAATTTAGCCCGAATAATTTAACAGCAATCGAGTATCGAGCTTTGAAACGAAGTGTACGTACTTAGTTTGAATAAGCGTGGGTTGATCTGCGTTGTGGGCCGCATTTAATGACTTTGCGAAAATTTGTTTGATAAAATTTACCGAGTAATCGCAAAAATCTACGGTTGTCAAAAATTTCAACTTGGCGGGCTCGATTGCGGTTTGAGGAGCGAAGGATGCTCTGAGTAAAAATACGTATCGTAATAACTAAATGCGTAGAAAATTGGCAGGAAAGAACTTTTACCTGAAAATTTTTTTTGTAAAAGTAGTATTCAGAATGCAATAGAGGAGGGGGGGGACCGATAAAATGAAAAAGGACGGAACATCTTTCTTCGTGTTACCCTACTTGAAAGAAAAATCAATTCTAAATCTTTCATGTGATTACAAATTTTGATATATCTACGATATATCTCGTGAAAGTGTAGGAAAATGGATTTTCCCATTTTTAAAGACCATTTTCTCAAATTCGAGCACAGGGGGTTGTTCCGAATTGAATTTTTGTAATAACCAAAAGTACAGAGAAGACATCAAGGAACAATTTTCACGAAACACTTTCTTTTGCAAAATCAAGAGGTGGGACGCAAGACAAGTTTTTAACGTTGGGGGTGGATCGTCTGAAAACGAGGGGACTGAAAAATAATTGCAATGGCTTAAATCTTCATTTCAGCGTCTAGAATAAAAATCTACGCATAGACAGCAGTGGCGTCGGGTACGTGTAAGCTTGTAAGCGCAGCTTACATCGAGAATATCTCGAAAAAAAAAAATTAATAATACAAGTAAATATTTTCCCTAAAAAACCAAAAAGATCGCAGAATAAAAAACCAATTTACGAAGTTGCACCTAAGTGCATAGCGTGTATAGTGTATTCCATGCGTAAGGCGAACAAGTAAGCTCGCGACGATTAGCTTCCTTGCGCACGCGCATCACTAGGTTACGCTCCTGGAGGGTAAGAGGAAAGAAACAAGTCGTACCGCGTTTGTAAGCTAGCTTCAAACCAGCTTCGTACGCGGCTCATGTAAAACAGGGACACTAAGGGATATTTGCGCGACTTTCAAACCTTTCAACTATCGCTATTGAAAAATCCTTTATTAAAACAAAAATTAATGATCAATTATTTTTAAACCGTGTGATCGAAGTTTTTTCTACCAAAAAGGAGAGAAGAATTGATTTAATTTATATGAAAATCTAATGTGTTGTTTATAATTTTATTACTAGTATTTTGTTTTAAAATATTTTTTGACGTAAGGAAGCAAATAAAAAACTAGTTGGGTAGTTTTATTTACCAACATGGTCTTGATTGGGGCAATTATTGAAAATGCTATCTGGAGGTCTCACTTAGCTTACACCATAATTATTCCTAGCGACGCCACTGATAGACAGATACGTATCTGAGACCACACCATTATGGACATTTGTGGCGTACAAACTTACTGATAAGGCTGCAATTTTGCCAACAAATGTTTAATGCGACGTTGCCAATAACTCGAAAACACTACTCGAAAAACAATCTTAGAACTAAAACGCAAATTACATATTTGTCGAATAAATTCCCTAGCGAGGTGGATAGTGAATTAAATCACAGCAGTGTTGCCAATAGCTCGAATCATTTCAAAAAAAAGTATAAAAAATTTAATATTTTGTCATTTAATATTTTTAGTGGTTCGTAACTCGAGAATCATTTCAACTAAACTGAAACTATAAATTTGACTTCAATTACCTTCTAAACTAATCAAACGAGATAAATAATTACGTGCAGTGTGACCAAATAACTCACGTTTTTAATTGAAACATCACCGAAACTTTGTTACTAATGCAATCATTCCGAAAAAATATCCCAACTCTCTTCATTTTCACAAATTAAAACCGAATTAATCCTCCGTACGGAATATTTATCGTTAACATCGAACGTTGATTCGACTACACGCGACATGTCTACTTTGTAATTGACATTTGAAAAATAACATCGGCTTTAATTACGCCATTAATTTACCTATTGCGCGGTATTTTATTTGGTTTCTTTACAAATAAAACTACAAATTAGCTTGGCTTCTGGAAAAATTGATGGACTTTAATCACCGCGAAAACAAATGGTAAAGGGCATTAACACGTTTATTGATTTTCGTAATTAATTCGCCAACTTGTCGCGAAAGCATCGAATGTGAGAGGCTTTGTACGTACCAAAATGCCATTCGATGGTTTCAGCGTTGTCGAACGTAACTCGAACGAAAAACGTGGTCACTAAAACTTCTCGATTAATTTGATTTCGAATGTTTCAAGTTTCCGAGTGATTGTCAAAATGGGCGTGAATTTCTGCGACGTCTTGAGAATCGAATTGATTTCTTAATTTATTGACCGACGAAATAGAAAATGAAGTGATTTTGTTTAAAAAATTGAGAGAACTATTTTTGGAATTTTTTTTTAAATATTTTTCAAATTGTGATAATTTTTCGAAATAATTTTTACATTTTTTTTATTTGCTCATTTTAACGTGACACTCGATCGTATTTTAGGCCAAAATTTTCATAAATTTCCCCCTTCCCCTCCCCCTCTCCTCAATTTTTAAACCCCGCCGTCAGTATTTCGAACCCTTGGATAGTAATTTAAAAAGATGGAAAAAAAAATCAAACAAGCCCACGATTTCTTGCGCAAAAATTCATAAAATCGTTAATGATAATTAGGCAATTCAAATGCAACATTACCGAAACAACGAGGATTTCCATAATGGAAAAAAATTATTAGAAAATTTTTTCGCGTCTGCGAAACAACGGCCTAAACGCTCGACAATTTCCATACCATAAAAATTATAAAAAACGAACCAGATTAAACGTTGAGTAGAAATAAAGGCAAAAAACACCCACGATAAGCTTTCTAAAGTGGTTTACGACAATCACAACCTTTTAAGGGCATGTTGGTTAGAACGCAATTAACGAAGTAATAATTACGAGCATGGAAGCACGGGGAAAACCCTTCTTAGCGCGTAAAAAGCTCACGAATCAATTTCACCAAAGACGTGCACTACGAGTAGTTAGTACATACGAGTAATATACATACTACATAGTTACGAGTAACTCCAGACTGAGTTATCGCACGAGATGAAATATATTCGAAGGAAATCTCTAATGACGTGGTGCGTCCGGTTGTATTGAAAATTCTCATGTTGCAAAAATAATTTTCTAAATTGCTCCAAAAAATATCATTTCATGTACCTAATTATAAAAGTTGAAAAACGATGTTACATTAGAGCGCTTCTAATTGTATCTTAATGATACCTTTCAGCTTACGAGTATATCGTACCTACATTAGACAATGCCTTCGAGTGCTTTTTTCGCGTTAATTTTCATTCGTAATTCGTTATGCTGTACGATATGACGGTGGACTTGGTGGAAATATGCACCAAGTCAGCAACCCCGCAACCCTTACCTAATAGCTAATAGCTAATAACGGTATTATTGCAGTTGCGGTGAGCCACACGGCGTCATCAAATATGCGTGCTTTTAACCAAGAACGAGTTACATTTCGATGAATTTTTCATACAACCATGCGAAAATTTACCCAGCAATTGTGGAAAATTTCCAGTTTAATTTGAAGCGCGTCGGCGTAGCCGCGTTCCACGCCCGAATACGAAGATTATGAGTAACCCTATATATGCAAAATTAATTGCGAATTTTACTAACACGCGAAAAAAACATCTCGTAAATATTTCACCTCGAGCAACATGCTGAAAATTTACGTCGAGATACGTAAAATGCGGTTATGAAGAGTTACGCTTAAATGATGCCCCTGAGTAAACCCACCTTCTAACGTATGCTGCGAATATATCATTTCCCCTCCCCCCCCTGGTATTTCCAACCTTAATGCCTATTCTCGTGATATATTCGACTGATTAAATACCGTATAGGTACACGAGGATTCGCGGAGGAGTTCGCGGATGCCTTCATCTTTTGAGAATTCTGACCTTGGAAGTGAACAGGCGACAGACGTAGTCGAAAAATTGACATATTTTCAGGTGCATTTTGAACGACCGATCGAAGAGATATTGAATGAGATAACAAAGAAAATCGTCAATACTTGGACGGTTCACTTAAAAAAAAAACTTATACTTTTCTCCTTCTAAATCCTGAGTCCCGATATTTCCATAAAGTCGGAATTCATTTGAAAAAAGCTTTTTCGCGAAATTTCCGCCAAAATATCAATTATTTCTACCATTTCTGCAGAACATAAACTTCATTTGTTTCAGCTTGATTACGCCCCGACAAGGTTTCCGCTTTCCTTACCACCATCGCCAATTCGAACGTTCCAATTAACTTATAAGGTAAATGGCTTCATTATTCAGAAATATTTTCAAAGCCAAGATATAAAAATATTCCAAAATGAATACTTTTTTTTGCCTTCACAACTGGCTCGTTTGGCTTACCAAAGTGGAAAAAATTCGATTGCCCCCAGATTAGTCAAACAAATCAACCGAACGAGACGTACAAAAATCACTCGTTGGGATTTTATAAGCCTTATTAAACGAAAAAACCCATTACTCTTTCAATTCGACGCGATACGCAACCTGCGGGAGGCACGTGCGACGACGAGCTCGTAATTTTCATTTGAACAGCATTTCTTCTGCGACTTCTTAGCTTAAATTTCCATATCATCGCTTCGGGTCAAAAACTCGATGAAATTTCGTCTACTGGAAATAAAAAAGTCGCGAAGCGCAAAAAAGGGATTCGTATGATGGTGCATTTCTATAAGCTTAATTCCTCTCGTACTCACGGGGACTTGTCGGCGTTTTTAACCACGACATCTTTTGATTCAACGACGTCCGTGTGTTTACCAAGCGTCGCTCTTCAACTACATTTCATTTAAACTTTAAAACGACACGAGCTTCCTTTGATGTTCGATATTAAAAGTTTTAAATTAAAATACTTCGCGAGTGTCGCGTCGCGCTATACGAGTACACGTATTAGGACGTATCAAAAACACGAATTTTTCCGCCATTCCGATCGGCTGCTCGTGTCAGTCAATTGAACAACCGACGCGACGCGGAAATTGGCCAACGAAAGTCAAACCCTCGATCGAGGCGGTTCGCGACATATAAAGCAATGAAAATACGCTTACCTCCGAATAATTGAAAAACATCGGCTCGGCTTGCTGAAAAAAAAAACAAACGTCTGGAATTAACATTTAAATCAAAGCGTAGGAAAATATCGTTAAATAAAATTACCATAAGGAGATTTATCTCAAGGGGTAATTTTTTTCTACGTAACACTTGGGAAATCCGAACACCCCTGTGGTAAACGAATTGCCCACGTCTTGTAAGCGCGAATACTCGAATATGAAAATTTAATCCATTCGGTCGGTGAATTTTTAAAATACTCGCAATACCGGCGGGAAAAGCTTTTAGGCATTTTTAAACACGATTTAGCCGCTAATATCTCCGCGGAGTAGATTAATTTACATTTTTACGCATCCACTGCGCTCCGCTTTCTTCGCGCGCCGCCGGAAATTTCTCGTAATTCTGAAATGATTTTCGTCGAAAATGTCGAAATTCCGCAATAACGCGATTCGCTTGTCACAAAGCGATATAAAATAATTTCCTGTCGCGAAATCAATTCTAAATGAAACGTCGACGATGTAATCTGTTTTACATTACAACATCTGTAAGTTTACCGTGAAATTTTCCAGGAAATTAGATAAGCGGATTTATCGGAACAGGTGAAAAATTATGGAAATCGTGAAGCTCGAGGCAAATTAATTTCGCAAAATTTACGTTTCTTTAATGACGAAGATTCACACGTGCACGCGAAGCCGTATTTTTTCGTATAATTAACGAGTATAATGTAAAAGACGAGCGATAACGAAGACGAAATGAATTGGTAACACTGGTTTTCCTGCGCACGAATTTTTTGCGAGAGGTAGAATTTGTTATTTTCTCATTTTTTAAACATTTTAACGTGAATCATTCGCGAACGGTTTGCTTAAACAATTTGTACATCGTTCACAAAAGTTTCACTAAAGCTATGAACGATCGAAGAAATCGTTTGCGAACAATTTGATCGAAAAATTGTCAAATAATTTACACAAAAGACAATCAAATTGTTGGCGAGTAAATCACTTGAATGATTCATTCATGCTCGAACGATTTGAAAGAAAACTCGATAATCATTCGCGAACTAAGTACTTGTCAAGGTAATTAATAAATCGTGATGAATAATTCACACGATAGATAACTAAATCATTCGCGAACGATCATCAAAAAGTTCACCAATGGAAACAATTTATCTTTAATTCGTAATGAATAATTTACCAAAAAAAGACCGTTGAATCGTTCGCGAATGCTACAAGTCGTTTGAGAACGATTCACTCAAATTATCAAAGTCGTTCGCAAATGATTTTTATGATTCATTCGCATAATATTTAATTGGTTCGTTCGCGAGTCGGTCAATCGAATCGTTCGTGAACGATTAACTCAATAGTTCACTTATTAGCAGCTGATTCATCACAGTTAGCTATTGTTTGAATTTTTGAATGTAACTTCCTAACGATTGAAAAGTATATTACACAAGAAATACTCGTCGTTCGTGAACGATCCGTTAGAAAATGACTAAAAAATTGGTTCATTTCGTATCGAAACACCGAGTCGGATAATAAAATGAACTACCGATTAGTTGGCAACTCTCGTAAAAGAGTTTACTGGTTTAAAAAAAAAAAAAGATATCGTCAATTATTTATGAAATACCGCAGTGTCGTCAATTTTACCAAGTTTCCTAGCGACAATTTCCACGGTTCTCCAACTCCTCGTCCGTTTTCGCTTTTAATCGACATCGACTGCAAATGCGTGCAAAATGCTTACGCTACCTGAAACTGATTCATTCAACAAATTCGCCGAGATTTTCTCGAGTACAAAGGAAACACGCATGGTTTTTACATTGAACTCGGCAACCACACACGACCAGCGGGTAAATTCGCCTTATTCTTGTCTCATCAGGCGAAACCTTGTTTAAACGTAATCTAATTTCGTACGAATATTAAAGGACGCGGATGCTAGGCAAAGTGTGAAGAGCGGGACTCGACATAGTATACGCGGGAAATACGATTATGTCAGAGTCGACGTATAAGATGCATAGAATTTCGCAATAAGACCCGTTTAAGTTTCACTTTTGAGACAACTTAAGCCGGCCTGTATTGTCCTTCGCGGTGTTACGTAGGTACCATGTATACTCGTATGCGCTGTATCATAGGGTATACCCGCCCTGCATACGTACGAGTATATGTATTTTCGTCAATAAGCACACACCTCGAGCGCGGCCGGGAAACACGTGAAGTTTTCGTGTTCTCTTATCTTTCGCGTACACGATGGATTTTCAGGGGGTTTTTGACGACGGTGCCAAGATTTACAACTAATTTACTCCGCAGACGTAATCTGCGACCTGCGGTAAACCTACAATATTTCATTTACGAGGTTTCCAAACATCACCGCTTCGGGGTCTATTTTAAAATACGTACATACAGTACGTCTACTCTACGTGTACGTAGTACGTACTACGTAGTACGTACTACGTAACGTACATAGTTCGGTTTGAAATTCGAACCGAGAAAAATCTCGTACCACCTTTTTACTCGCGATCGGAGCTCTCGACGAGAAATACCCTTGAAGCGCGTATCAGCTGCTTATTTTCGTACATCGACACGCGAAAAACGCATCTTAACGAAACCGATTGGTATTCTTATCGAGTTTTATTTCCTTTTTATTTCGAATTTTTTCACAACGCAATTTCGTGCTTACGTACACGAAACGATAAAACGAAGCGGGGCCGGGGGTAAAATTACGACGAATATAAAACGCACTCCAAAACCAACGCCATTCGCCAAACGCCGCAAACGCGGCGGTAAATAAAATTTAAATGCGAAAAGGCCATCAGCAAGCGATAAGCTCAAGACCATCTCCACAGGCTCGACGCATCCATCATTTAATAAAGCAAACGCCGCGAGAAGAGCTTCGCATCCAACGATATAACCGAATAGCACGAACTACACACAACACAGATATTATCGCTAATACGAGTACGAATTCAAGAAGCATATACGTTAAACGAATTTTGATTCGCATCGTAATGAAACATCCACAGAGTCTTTATACATGGCCCATATCTCGTCAGTTTTAATTTCCGTACCACCCTCGAACCACCAACCCACATTTTTTACTAGACTTCCCACCAACAAATTCTTCGCAGCGTGTCCAAAGTACTCGACGACGGGCGAATTCGTTCGCGTGTAAATTTATTCCTCTTCGTAGTGTTAACGGCGAGTACTCCTCTGAGAAATTTTTTATCATTTTTCCGACACGTAATTAGGTTAAGAATGAATTTTAAGCGTCGCCGATTTCTTTCTCGTTTCGACTTTTATTTTATTTTTTTCCGTCGCGTCGTTGTTCTCGTCGAACACAAGATAAGAGGGTAAACAAGATTCGAGAGATGAGTTTTTTTCCGCTTTTTTTTTACAGCGTCTAACTAGACTGTTAATTTGCCACGATGCTGATCTCGACGCCGGCAAATTTCTTTTTTTGTGTTTACAGTTTTTTTATTTTTTCTCCCACGACGACAAAGAATCGAGGCAACGAGATATTTTATGTCTTCATTTTACAAAACTAATTTTAAAAATTAAAACCATTTAATTGAACTAGCTGGCGAAATTCAAATTCGTGGGTGAAACAAATTGGAATTTGAATTTAGAATGTGGGTAACGGTTTTTCACACACTATTTGACCCCTCTTCCCTTCCAGTCATCATTTCATCCAACGTCACTCTCAAATCTCAAGAACCCAAGTGAGGCATTCTTGAAATAATTTAACATGACATCTCGAAAACTTGAAGAGATACGGAGGAAAAGTCTATATTCAAAAATGTACTTCTTTCAATCCCCGCAACTTTGCCCTCAAAATTTTCCACCTCAGACCAAC
>QBDW01002899.1:0-40946 GCA_003261595.1 Maconellicoccus hirsutus | reverse complement strand
CGATATTTCGATTTTTACATTTTGATTTCGGTATCGATGTTTTGTTTCGATGTTTCTATTTCAATATTTCGATTTTGATGTTTCGATGTATCGATTTCGATTTTAATGTCTCGATTTCGATATTTCAATTACGATGTTTTGATTTTGATATTTGAATCTCGACTTTTTGATGTCGATATTTCAATTTTGTTGTTTCAATTTCGATACTTGAATTTCGATGTTTCGATTTTGATATTGATGTTTCGTTTCGATGTTTCTATTCCATTATTTCGATTTTGATGTTTTGATTTCGATGTTTGAATTTTGATGTTTAAATTTCGATGTTTTGATTTCGATGTTTTGATTTCGATATTTCGATTTTGATGTTTGAATTTCGATGTCTTGATTTCGATATTTCGATTTTGATATTCGAATTTTGATGTTTCGATTTCGATGTTTTGACTTTGATATTTGAATCTCGACTTTTCGATGTCGATATTTCAATTTTGTTGTTTCAGTTTCAATACTTGAATTTCGATGTTTTAATTTCGATATTGATGTTTCGTTTCGATGTTTCTATTTCAATATTTCGATTTTTATGTTTGAATTTCGATGTTTTGATTTCGATATTTCGATTTTGATGTTTGAATTTCGATGTCTTGATTTCGATATTTCGATTTTGTTGTTTCAATTTCGATACTTGAATTTCGATGTTTTGATTTCGATATTTCGATGTTTCGTTTCGATGTTTCTATTTCAACATTTTGATTTTGATGTTTGAATTTCGATGTTTTGATGTCGATATTTCGACTTTTAAATTTTGATGTTTCGATTTCAATATTTCGATGTTTTGATTTGGTTTTTGCAATTCGATTTTTCACTTTGTATATTTCGATCTTAGTATTTCGTCGTGATGTATTTGTGTTAAATGTTCATTTCTTTCTCGATTTCGATTTTATGACGTCACACATTTGAAAAGTACACCTTGGTCGGGAGTTTTTCCTCGTAGTATCTTTGAAACTTTTTTTCGGAGTTTGATGTAGTCTTTATTTTCGGAAAAACCACTTTTCAAAATAACCCTGTGCTTTCAAGGTTACCCCAGATATAATAATTAGAAGAAAATTTATGATTGCTCTTTGTTCTAAGTAAGACGTGAAATTAAAATACGATCTTTTATTTCAATTTACTCTTATGTTTAGTTGAAATTTCTTCGCTGAGAATTTTCTTAATCCAGAATAACATGTTATTCTCATGTTTCCTCTGAGCAAAGTAATGATGATGTGTTTTTGCTGTCGAGATCAACGAGGCTAGTTCGGAGTATATTTTGAAAATACACCATAAATGTTACATTTCTCTAATGCTTATGCTGGAAAAAATGGGAAACGACGTAATTTCAGATTCATTATGTTTTTTTTCCTTTTCGGAAATATGGGAAGTGATGAAAAATGTTGGCGTATTAGATGTTAAACACCTGCTAAATTATAGCAGGGTTTCCTTTCCTATTAACATGATAATGATGCAATCGAAAGTAAAAAGTCGTGTTAGTTTTGGTTTAGTTTTCAAACTATGTATTAATACAGTTTTATAATATGAATCCTACTTTCGGTTTTAATTATATAAATGGTCGTTAGCTTGTCAACAATGTAGCGTTGTGATAAAGCTAATAATGTTTCGTTACGTAATGCACCCATGACTTAGTTTATTGAAATAATTTCATCTATAAGTTTAGTTTGCCAATTTTACGTGTAGCTAACCCTAATCCGATGAGTTAATTGGTTTAATTTCTTTACTCGGTTAAACTGGATGGTTTCATGGAGTTCGATTATATTTCTGGAGTCGATTTGTAGTATTTTGTGGATTTAATTGATATATTTTTTAATTAGTTTGTTGATTTTTTTCCTGCAAAATTGTCAGTAGACGGAAGATATGAAAAATTGGAATTTTTTCACTTTTTTCAAGTGAGCATTGAACTCGAGGATTTTTACAGGAACTGTCGAAGTAAATTTCCCCAAGTTTAAAATGTCACTAGCTTAGTGAACCTTGAAAAGACAAGTTGTCTTCGCGTCGTCAAGATGACGGGAGAAAATTGAATGTAATTTCACGACTGTCCGAGTGTCTAGTGACCGTTTAAGGTTCATTTTCAATCGGACATCGGTAAGTTAGTCGAGCAGTCGAGACGGAGAAACCGCAGACTGGAACGTTGTTATAATTGATTTAGTTCATTTATTAAGTAGGCTGAAAATGGCGATATTCAAAGGTCAATGAGACAGGGACTAGAGCAACGTGTAGAATCGTATGTGTACCTATGGTAATTCGATATTTGGCTGCGTGATCTGGACACAACCTGTTTATAAATGACTCATTTTTGAATAATTGGCATCCGATTACCATGACGAGGTGTCCAGTTGCGAGACGATATATCTTCGAGTAAACTTGACCTTGAATCGGTGAAATAATTACACAAGTTAAGTTTAAAATTTTATTTTAAACAATGAACAATAAATTAATATGTTTAAATTTCTTATTACGTATGCGTTTGCGTTGATTAATTCGACGACGTAGATTCTGGAGAAGATTTATTGTCGTCACCTGAAACATAAATAATTAGAACAACTTCGTGGAATTATCTCCGAATAATTTACCTTTTGGCGTTTCATCATTCGACAAATTAGGATAAACGATTGTCGGACGAGCGGAAACTGGTCTTAAGATGGTTCTTTTGATAGCAGATTGCTGAGATTTGGACGTAGATACTTCGGTGCTTGTGACCACATCGGTGACTTTTTGGGATTCTTTTTCTTGAGCAGGTGACTCTTGTTTAGCTGGTTCGTCGATTTTTTCCACATTTTCCGAGCCGGATGCGGAGAGGTCATTTGTGTAGAACCTATTCACTCCGTGGATAGATTTAGGGTAATTTGGGACGTATAACGGAGCCGAATGGAATCTAGGTATCGAAATAGGTTGTTGGGGTTGATTAATAGGAGCAATCGAATAAGAAATTGGATACCGTTGTTCAGCTGGTTGAGTTTTCGGAGCAGCTGCAGAGATATTATCAGAAGGTGCGTCGAATTGATTTGGCGAACTGAAGAATTGACGTATTTCGTTGCTGTCACGTGACACAAAAGTGCTCGCAGGAGGTTGCTTGTATTCGTAATCTATTTTCGGGTTAGATTCTTCATTTTGGGGACTAGCAAGGTTTTGGTATTGAGTCTGGGGTAAATTACCGAGTTGAGGTTGGGTGAATGGGATTTGATAATTTGGCAAAAATGAGAGTTGGGGGAATTGAGGAGCGTTGGGTTGGTTTTGAGGTTCTGGAGCTTCAGAAGCGAATTGATTCGGGAAAGGAGGCAATGGGAAGTTAGCAGGGAGTTGGGGGAATTGAGGTTGGTTTTGAGGTGCAGCTGGGGTCTCAGGTGATTTCTGAGGCTGTTCGGAAGTCACTTCTGGAGTATTTTGAGGTGGATTTGATGGAACTCTCGGGTATTGCGGGAAATACGCTGAAGCCTGGGTTGGGTACGTGTTCGGGAATTGTTTATTCTGGAAGAAATACGGATTATAAGGGAAGTAAGGGTAAGGATAAGTCACCGAGGGTGTAGTTTCGGTGAATGGTTCAGGAGTTGTGGTCGTCGAGCCACCGAATATCCAGTCTTTCTTCTTGTGCACGATTTTACTCCCGATGGCAGCGGCGTATTTGAATGGTTTGAGTTTTTTCTCTTTTAGGTGCTTAATAAAAGCGAGAATTTTCAAAAGTTTAGATTTCTCTTTGGCCTTCGTTGTCTCAACAGTGGTCTTGATTTTTTCCAGGGAGTCTTCCGATATTAAATCAACATAAGGTAATACGCTACTGAAGTCGACCTCTTCCAAGTTATTCTCCGGAAAAAAATTCGCCAATCTGTTTAGCAAATCCAATTGCTGAACTTGATCGGCGCTTATTTGATTACTCTGCCCTTCAACAACCTCGCTTTGTCCATTAGGCAAATAAATCGGTGATCCTTGAATTGGCTGTATTTGAATTCCGTTATATTTATGGACCTTTAGAATCGGCAAATACCCACTCGGCTGAGCTTCTTTGGTCTCCGAACCCCAAGAAAACAGGGTTGCGTTGCAATACGTCACGCAAAGTAGAAAAGTGATGAGTAGACGATCCATGTTGAATGATTTATGCCACGATCCTATAAATATTTAAATTATTATTGATCTTCGACCCAGGTAGTTTTATTTTCTGAAATATATCAATATATCGCCCAAAGACGTTGGATTTATTTCCAAAGATAGCACTGGCCGGTAAACGCGAGATTAAATAACGTTTATGACCCGTATTTAAAGTTCATGTAATTCTAAATGCAATTCAAAGCTTTATTAGATAATCGTACCATTTGACATACTCGAAGCTGCCCCGTGTCTTGGATTGTCAATAATGTTAATATGAGAAAGTACTTTTTTGCCCCCTTTTTTAATGACGAAATGACGTTACCCAGCGTCAATGATATCGATGACCGATTGTAATTAATTTATCGTTTTTTTTAAATGCAACCTGCATGGATATAAATTTATACGACGGTTGAAATGCATATATGAGGAGTTAAACTAAAAACAACTTATTAAGAAACCTTACATGCGTGTAAATGTCATAAAATCTTGCATTAATTTCTGATTAGAATTTAAACGAGCGAATAAACATTCCTAATGGTTGATTTTATCGTTCGAGTGATGATAAAAAAAACAAATTTCGTGGCGTACATTGTCAAAATAATGTAAATAAGGCGCGAATTGGAAATATTTACAAGCCAGATCTCGTCACGATGATTTTATCATAAACGAGTCATAAAAAGGTGACGATTTTTTACTAAATAATTTCCATTTATAATAAAATTTTTCATTGTTTTTGAAAAATTTTCGAATGAGATGTTCATTAAATTAAAAACATTCTTATTAAAATTTACAACAGGTTGAAAACCTTTTTTTTTTTTGAAACAATGCCAATATTATTTCCTTAAATCTTGGCAACAATTCAC
The DNA here is from genome assembly GCA_003261595.1 of Maconellicoccus hirsutus. Lineage (NCBI taxonomy): Eukaryota > Metazoa > Arthropoda > Insecta > Hemiptera > Pseudococcidae > Maconellicoccus > Maconellicoccus hirsutus. The sequence goes on along the minus strand of QBDW01002899.1, from coordinate 35,952 downwards.
AAAGGACGAAGCACTTAATTTATATCAAAATAAAAACTTACCTCTTATTCACATTAAATTGTCAACTCGGAAGAAATAACAACCACACAATGTTTATTTAGCATCTAATCCACTCTTATTTATGCCTTTGCGACGAAGCATTTGTGAAAAAATGTCGTTTTCGAAATCCTCCATCAAGAGGAACTAATTAACGTAATTCTTAAGGGTTGAACCGGTTATTAGTTCCGTTTAAATAAGGTAAAACGAAAGTCGTGGTGTCGAGAATTCGCTTAAAAGTATTTAAAATTATGAATAGCCAAGGTACCTGAATTACATTGTTTACTCATTTCACATTTTTAAATCCTGCTCATGAAAATTAATCAGCTCGGATGTTTGTCTTTACGCACTCTAGTGAAGAGGAAGTACGAAAAATAAAGTAATTAAGGTGTAATAACGCGTCGATTTTTTTTCGCAAATGTAAAGTACAGTTTGAGAATAATTACTAGATAGCGAAAGTTATTTGTAATGAGGTGGTTTCATTTTAATGGGATTTTTTTTTTGGAAAATGATGAATGAGTTTACCTTGCAGAAGGGATTTTTGTGGTGAAATTTTTTCTAAAAATTTTGACCATGGGAGATAAAAGAGTTGAATTTTTAAACTTTTTTTTCGTATTTGCAAAAAGATAAAAATGGGTTGATCTTTTAATTAAATTTTGCTTTGTAAAGATTGAAATATGTAATATAATGAAATTACATAATTAAATAGCTCAATCTAAAAAAATTACCAGTTTGGTATATTTCTGATTTTTAATTACGTATGTGACGTCATACAATTTTTCTCAAGTAGCGAGAACCTCCTTCTGAATTTTTCAAGTACATATTTAAATTTCTCAAATGGAAAATTTTGAATTTTTTCATCTTGTGATTAAATTGCTTGTAAAGTAATGGACAATTTCAGCTAAATAATTTGTTTTCAACGAAAAATTTTTTTCCTTTTTTGAAAAATTTCATCAAGGTTACTGCATTACCAAGACCAGCGGAAATATCTTGGGATTTAATGTCTGTAGATTTTTAGACAATCTTGTAAAATCATGAAATTCCAGGTCATTAAAAGGAGTCGATCTGTTTTTGTCACGGATATTCGCCTCCATGGTAAAAATCATTATTAATGAATAAAAAAATTTTTTAAAAGCTCTTACAGCTTCCGATCATCCCTAGAAAAGACGTGAGGCTCAAAATTACGATCCCATTTACGAATTTCTATTCACAGGGTTTTTAACAGGTAGTAAAATTAGTGAAAGTTGTGAAAAAATAGTGAAATGTTTTCAAAAAGTAGTGCAAAATAAACAAAAAACGGGGGATGCAAGTATTTTTGAAAAAATTACACAAAAGTTGTTCATTTTCGATAAATGACTCTGTCAATTTACTATGAATTGGCGATACTGTCGGAATATGTGACGTCATAACAAGCATAATGCGTTTATTTTTTTACGAGTATCATTTTAATTCAATTTTTTTTCGATACAGATTTTCTTCTAATTTGAAATTTGACTTCGTTAATGAGGATAGGAGGAAGAAGGTGGTGAATTTGAGAGGTTTTTAAAAATTTGTTAATAAGGTACTGAAAAAGTAGTGATATTTCAAAACAAAAGGTCGTTAGATACCTTGATTTATTATTTTATTTATATCCTTGTTTTTTATCGATTTATTATTATTTCATTTCTTTTTATTTTCTCAGTAGAATAAAACAACCGTGTGAAATATTAATTGAGCTTTTTAAGTTGCAAAAAGCTCAACAACTTTTGAACGAAGGGTCACAGGTGAAAAAGGAAAGTTTATTGAATTTCACTTGAAAAAGTACATTCGATCGACATACAACTCAATGCTGTTGCTAATGTTTGTATTTTTTCTGAACTTTAAGCTTTAAAGCTGTATCACTTTGAAAATAAGCTTTATTCAGGGAAATGAACTTCATTATCGTTTTACTCGCAAAAAATCAAGTACAAACGATGTATCGCTTAATATTATAGAAAAATTTTATAATTTCGAAAACTTTTGAGCTTTGAAGCCTGATAACTTTTGAACAAAGGGTCATTGGTGAAAAAGAACAAGCTGTTGATTTTCTCATGAAGAAATATATTCAATTGCCATACAACTCGATGCTGTTGCTCAAGTAAGTATTTTTTAAAACTTTGAACTTAGAAAGCTCTATAACTTTGAAAGTAAGCTTTGGTCCGGGAAATGAACTTCACCATCGTTGATAGGTTGATCTTCCGAAGTGTCACCATTATGAATTTCTATTTCAACGAATTTTGAGCCGAATTACTTGAATTCTGATCATTTAGTTAGGTATGTACATTTTTTTAACTTTTTGCCTACTTATAACTTTCGATTGAAGCCTGAACTTCGCCCCCCTCTCCTTAAGTCCACTTGAAATCCATGTACCTCTGTCTATCCATATCGAAAAAAGAAATATGTTGTTTGTAAATCCAATTTATTTCCATGTGCCGAAAATCGAAATTTTTGAGATCTGGGCTCATGCCAAAACCACGTTAAAAACTTCTTTTTGAAGATTTTTTAGAAAAAAATCTATGAAATGTGAATTTTTTTGTTTAATTATTTTTTGACGTGTTTTGGACACTATTACGAGAAAAAAAGTTACTATACAGTTCATCGAATAAATTGATAGTTTTTGTTTAAAAAATTATTAAAAAATTGCAAACTGATGTTTGTCATGTCTATACCTGTCGCCAGTGTTGCCACATGTTTTTTTCAGTCATCTTAATCAATTTTTCCAATTGAACTAAAAATTCAACTCAAAAATCAATTTATTGCACTTAGCCGGCTAGACTCTTTTAAGTGAATTTTTTTATTTTTTTTAATTTTTTAAGATAATTTTCTGAAAATTTTGAAAAAACCAGGTGACTTGGGTAGGCTTTTGTTACTCATTATTGTTTACTTTTTTCATATCAAGTACTTGTTTTTACACTTTGTCTTGTGAATATTTATTTATTTATAATTACGTCTGTCGTTTTGGTTGTTTACATAATTATGACAATTTCGACAAGTGTTGAAAAATTTTCATCAGTATCTATTCGGTTTACCTGCGAGTGGAACGGTAATTCTCGGTATGTGCCACGAAGTGAACATTTTCTTTATTTAAAATTCGTCAGACATCCAACTCGAGAAGTTGATATAATTAAGCTATGTGTATATGTCAGCAGATGTTCCAGCATCCATGTATGTCATGGTATGCAAAACGATACAAGAATCGTATTCCAGCAAAGTTCTCAATGTGTGCTTTAAAAGTTTGTTCGTTTGACTGCAGCATGTAACACGTGGCAGAAACGGCTTAACGGGTTCTTTTGTTTTGCAAATATCACAATACGATTGCAAAACATACAATGTCGTTTATCGCCATTAGTATTAATTTTTCGCTATAATTATAGATAAGCTGAAAAGGCTCGATTGCGTCAATTCAACGGAACGTGATGGTACGTTAATTTTCGTATATCTAAAGGATTTTCGTTTTTGGTAAAGTAAATAGTTGGCCTGGTGAAGTCGGTGTTAAGAGATTGGAAATAGCAAAAGTAATTACGATTTAGTTGATCTTTCATCGGTTCGAGTATGTCTGCGATACCAATAAGCTCGGTTTTCGAGGAAAGTTTTTAAGTTAAATTTTAAAGCTGTTTGGTCGAAGGCGAAATGTGTTTGTGAAAGCGAAAATTTTACTTCGACGTGTTTAACGAGCTAATCGACGAAAAGAAAATTTCCATGGGGTGAAATATTTCTATAGACGGGTTTCGAACATTGGCAAATTAATGAAAAGCAATTAACAATACGATGGCGCCGCGGATTAAAACGAGGAAAAGTGCGTCGTTTATTTTAACGCGACAGCGTATGTAGCATCAAGTAGAAACGGAAACAACGGCGAAATATTTATTTTTTGAGCTCACAAAGTTATAAGTTAGTCGTTTTGTAAACTAGTCTACTTTAAAGCTAATTCGCCATTATGTTTTGGCGATTTGTTGTTGTCTAAAAAAACTACGCGCCATTCTCGAATCACCATCGTAAGGCATCGCGTATCCGTCATCTTGAGCTGCGTATTCGTCCGGAGCGTAATATCCGTTTGGTATTATTCCCGGATGGTTTTTCATTTGCAAATTCCTGTCTTCTGTTCTTATAAACTGAAATAGAAAAATAAAGGAAATATATTGACGGTGATGTATTCGTTAACATTTATCGGAAATGATAGACGAGCTCGAAAACATTTTTAGCTTGTAATTTTGATTTGAAGAGAAATGTGCAGAGATGTGGAGTTAATGTTCGAGGGAGGAATTTCAATCAGTGCGATGCGGGTAATTGTTTGTGAATGTTTCAACTTCACTTTTTCGTTTGTTTGCGTCGTTAAGTTTTAAAGCGTGTTTGGAATTGGTCTTATTTTACGGTGTCGAGGTGTTGTAGCGAAATTTCAAGTTTTTTGTATTTTTGCCAAAGTGTAATGTATCAAATTTGGTGAAACATCCCTTAAAGTTGTCGCGAAGAAACTGAAATGCGATGTTTTTTAGCGAATTTTTACTAAAATGTGATTTTACGAGGAATATAAAATGGCAAATTATCGATATTTCGATTCTGATATTCCATTTTTATAGACACGTTCACATTTCGATAATACAATATCGATATTTTCATTTTCATTTCAATTATGTTGTCTTCAACGTCGATTCTTGAAAATCGATGTTTTGATTTCGACAAGTCGATTTTAGCTTTGATAATTCGATATAATTTTCATTTCGATTTTGATAGATTGTCTTTGACATCGATATTTTTACTTCGATAAGTAGACTTCAATTTTAATATCGATTTAAATATATCGATACTTTGATTTCGATAAGTCGATTTCAGATTTTATGAATGAAAATTATTTTCATTTCGATTTTAATGTGTCGTCTTTGATATCGATATTTGAAAATCGATATTTTTACTTCGATAAGTAGACTTCAATTTTAATATCGATTTAAATTTATCAATACTTCGATTTCAATAAGTTGATTTCAGATTTTATAAATCAATATTATTTTCATTTTGATTTCGATATATCGTCTTTGACATCGATATTTGAAAATCGATATTTTAATTTCGATAAGTCGATTTTATTTTTGACAATTCGATATCATTTTCGTTTCGATTTCGATATACAGTATCGTCTTTGATATCGATATTTTGATTTCGATAAGTAGACTTTGATTTAAATATATCAATACTTCGATTTCGATAAGTCGATTTCAAATTTTTATAAATCGATATTATTTTCATTTCGATTTCAACGTATCGTCTTTGGTATCGATATTTTGATTTCGATATGTAGATTTCAATTTCAATATCGATACTTCGATTTCGATAATTCAATACCATATTGAATTATCGAAGTTGAAATCGAAATATCGGTATCGAAGCGACATTGTAATTGGGTCGACATTTTAAAATTAAAGTATCGATATCAAAATTAAATTCCACTTATCGAAATCGAAATGAAAATATCGATTTTCAAATATCGATATTAAAGACGATATATCGAAATCAAAATAAAAATAATTTTGACAATATCATTATTATTTCGATTTCAATATATCATTTTCAATATCGATATCTTGAATTCGATTTCGATTAGTTGATTTTAATTTCGATAATTTAACATAGTTTTCATCTCGATTTCAATACATCGCCTTCAATATCGATGTTTGAAAATCGATATTTTGATTTCGATGAGTGAACTTGAATTTCGGCATCGATCTCGGTATTTCGATACGTAATTCGATTATGATAAGTCAACTCAAATACGATTTCGCTTCGATATCGATATTTTGATTCTAACATTTCAATTTCAATAACTCAATATCAACATTTTGATTTCGATTTCTAGCGTATTTCCAAAAAAAAAAGTACCGCAGCGTTTCCAAAGTTTTCGTGTAAACGAGCTTTAAGAGATGCGCAATTTTAATGACCTTGAGAATTTTATGAAAATACTGTTTTTCAGTACGGAACTACGAATGACCTTGAAACTCGAAACGAATTTTTCTTCAAAAGGAAAAAACCATCAATTTTTTAATTTTTATGCGAATATTTTTTTGAGTGGAAAATTTCATCACTTGTATGTTTGTAGTAGTCAAAATCTAACCAAAAAGTCATTTTTCCTATTTACTCAAAATTTAGAATTTTCCTGTGGAAAATTTTTGGCATAGAATTTAACCCAAAATTTTCTCATTTTTGTGTGGTGACCCGGTTGCAAAAGTTTTTTAGTCAAAGTTGGCCACTGTATTTTTTTTTTGAAATCTGCCTGATGAACTCATGTTCTTTCTCGTAAGCTGAAAATTTTAAAACTTCTATGGCCAGATTTGTCTCAGGTGCCAAAGAGTGAGACAAAAGATGGTAAAAATTGATGAAAACCTATTTTTATCTTTTAATAATTTCTTTTTGTATTTTACTCTGAAAATCACGACCTCTTATGCAAGTTTTCACTTCGTATTATCATGTGACTCTAATTGAGGGATAATTTAGCCTTTTTGATTGGTCTTCATTACTTCATCATTAAATTGCGACTAAATAGAGGATGAAATTTCGCTTTTAAGGATACACGTGAATCCGCGTGGAAGTAAAAGCGCAAAATAGCAATTATGTAAAGCAATTAGGAATATTTATTGTATGTAATTTAAAACCTATTGTAAGAAAGATCATATTTCGCGATGGCTCCAACCAAGTAAAAATACATGTTTGGTCATTCATCAATGGTCATGATTTCGCTATTACATGATGTGCTATACTTAAATTAGTAAATGTATCGGTCTCAGAGAAGATTATCTTGTTATCTGGGTATTGTTTGATGGTCGTATTAAAAAGTAAAAACAGCTGACGCGTTAAAAGACTCTATCATCCTGTTGGAATTAATGTTGTGAAATGCGTGTACATCTCGGTATCGTGTTACTTGGTGAATTAATTTCTTTGTATAGTAACCGGTTGGTCGGTGTAATTATTGGATTCGGTTTTTCGCATATTTAGATAATTTTCGTTGATTGGTATGGATCATGTGAGAAGATGAGAAAAGATAAATGCTTTTTAAAAGGATCGTTGATAGTTGGGATATTTTGAAGTTAACCTTGTGCTTTTGTAATTTTGGAAAAAACAGGTCTGTTTAAATTACAAAATTTTTTCCGAAAATTTTTTGAAAACTGAATAATAAACATACTTATAACAATTGGTTTTATAATTATGAAAGAAAACAGAAAAGTTTAATTAATCAATTAAAATTCTTCTATGTGTAAGTTTCCAAAATGAATATTCCTGGGTAATTATTTTCTTGCTTCGGGTATCTTTGAATGTACTGGATTGATTAATGAATAATTAAAACGTTTTGTACGAAGTCATCGTGTGGAAAAATGGTTAAAAATTTCGGTGGCGAATTACATTATTGATTTTCTTATCTTGGAAAATTCTAATGCAAGAAATTTTCCGAGGAATTCCTAACATGGGATATTTTTCCTCTTAGATCTTTCTGACATGCTGCGAGCTTAGAATGTTTTTTGGAGACAAAATCTTCGTGAAAGCTTAATTCAACGTAATATTTTTAATGAAAGACTGGTAAAATTCATTTTGTAAATTGGAAGCATCCCAGCTCTGTGGAAATACAAGAACACAGGATGAAAAAATATCACAAAGTACGCCATTTATAGCAATCAATAAGATAATATTTCGAACAAAGGGTCGTAATGAAAACAAGAGATACCAAGGAGAGAAAAAACACAGATGAGTACCTACGAAACTAAGTTAATCATTAATTAGTAATGTTATGAAAGAGTTTCATATTACCAAGAACCCAATTAGATTTGTATGTATACCTTTCTTAACTTAATTATACAATTTTTTTGCTAATTTAAACGGCTACGAAATTAAGGTAAATTGAAATTTTTTTAACCCGGAACATTCGGCGGTGTTTTTCCGCCGTGGCTTTTTTTTTCCTCGTAAAAGTTTCCGCGATGATAATACACGAGGTGAACTCCGGTTCAAGTTGTACGTTGATGGATTGCGGATTTTTTTCTCACGTTGGATTGTTTAATTTTCGTGAAATTATAACATTATTAAGAAAGTTAAATTCGATAATTAAGGATTTAATTAATTACCACGCGAGGATAATGGAAATTAACGCGATCGCGATAACATCGTCTGGTATTACGGTACGATTAATCGAATTATACGATTTAGGTGGATTTTTACAAGAGGCAAAGGTATTACGATGTCATTAAGAACTAGTACGTTGGATTGTATTGTTATCGCATATTTGGCCACTGTCCATCGATTTATAGACCATAGAATCAATATTGCTCATATTCTTATTTTTTCAATAACATCGTACTTTCTACTTTTACTTTTAATGTGTCCAGCGTTGCCAAAACTAATTAATGTATGTCATGTAGCTTCAATTTCGTAATGTTAAATTATGCCATTTTTTTTCTCTTTTTACGAAAAATACTCGCATAGAGGTCATTACCGTTGTACTGTTGGAGGAGGCGTCGTCGTGAAATTTCACCTCGGGTATCAAAATTTTGAACAGGTTGAACTCTATGACCAGATTACATCAGGGCATTTAAAATGCATACGATTTAAGTACTTCGTCTCGTGTCGCAAGATGTTTGGATTTTTTGAAAATAATTTTTCAAATAATCATCGAACTGAGTCGGAATTACTTTCTAATAGAAGTTAAATTAATCGATGTAAATTTTGCGTACAATTAACTTCGCATTTTACACGTACTTTCGAAACAACGTATGTTGAGCATTAACCGAGTTCTCTGATACTATGTCCAGGTGTTGAGACAAAAGTGTGTTGCTCTAATTCCTGTGCAAATTTGAGTTAATTGAGTGTCTAGTAGCACGAAAAATTAGAAAAAAAGTGCAACTGTCGGTTTACGCATAATAAGTAACATTTTAGATATGCGATTTAGATAACGAATACAATGTGCTGCTTAACGATGTTATTTTATTACAATGATTGTGGAAAGTAAAAGTAACGGAGTATTTGAATATTTTAATGCAAAAGTAAAAAAAATATGCTGATGAAGAAACGTAAATATATTTGGTATGATCTGGGAAATCTTCGTCGTTTATCGTTTCCTCGACGTTGGGCGCTCGCCGAGTGCTCACGTAATACTCGAGAATTATCTTGGCCATTTTTTTATCGGATTATTTTCAAGTGTGTTTTGAGAAAATTAAAACGATTTTAGATGCGTTTCGATTTTAATCGCGTAATTTTTTCCAATGATGTAATATCCTCTGGGATACGAATTGGGAAGATGTTTGTTTTATGGGATTTAATTTTTGTAAATTTTTCAATTAGGAGGATTATAAAATTGACTAATAGATGACGTCATAATTTCGCTGAGAAAAGGTAGAAAAAATTGATGAAATTTGTGTAACGCCAAGTTCTGGGATTTGCAGTTGAAAAAATTCGTATTTAATGCAATTACAAGGTAGATGGAGCTAGTGTGCTGTAATATTATTGGTTGTTTTATTATTGTTCTATTCTACAAAACTGATTTTAATCCCGTCAATCGTATTAGTAAACAATACCCTGTGATCGGCTGATCGTGCCCCCCCGGGGGAAAATAAATTACTTTTTTTCGGTTTTAAAGTAAAAATAACAGTAATGGCTAAAATAACGTTAAATTGGACATCACTCTCTTCAATAAAAGATATAAAATGAAATTCATTCTTATCAATCTACTTTCAAGTTGAAAAATTGCAATTTATGTAGTTTCCATCAATTCTTCAAATAAAACATTGCATAAATTGCAATTTTTCTACTTGAAAGTAGATTGATAAGAATGAATTTCATTTTTTTATAGAAAAAGATATCCAACTCGAAATTGTTTGCGTCATTGCAACCATTTTCACTACAAAATCGAAAAAAAGCAATATAGTTTCTAGAGTGAGGGGGGGGCACGATCACGATAAAGCGATCATATTTTTATCTAAAAGAAATCTTTGTACCCGGTTACTTTCTCGAGCAAATTTTGAAAAATGTGTGTATTTGATGATTAAATTTTTATTTTGGGACAAGTTGAAAAGAACACATTTTTACAAAATATTTTATGTTTTCATTTTGTTGTAAATCATAATTTTTATGATGAATTACTACATTTTTGAAGCAGTTACAGCTCTGAATGAAGCTCGTAAATAACGATAACGTAACGTAACAAATAGCGTAACATTATGCTACGACTTAACAAGTAATGTAACATTATGGATAACGTAACGCAACAAAAAACGTAACGGATATAGTAGTTTAACAAATGTCGTAACGCTACGAATAACGTAACGTAACAAATAACGTAACATAACGAATGACGTAACGCAGCAAAAAACATAATGGATATCAAAGTATCGCAAATAACGTAACGCTACGAATAACGTAACGTAACAAATAACGTAGCATAACGAATGACGTAACGCAACAAAAACATAACGGATATCATAGTGTAACAAATGGCGTAACGCTACGAATAATGTAACGTAACATAACGAATGACGTAACGCAGCAACAAACATAATGGATATCAGAGTGTAGCAAATAACGTAACGTAACAAATAACGTACCCCTGCGAATAACGTAATGCAACGAATGCTATATAACGGACACCAAAGTAATATGCTAAATCAACTTAAAAAATCACTTTTTTTTGTTAAGCAAAAAATATTACCTTAAGAAGTTAATTTAACGTTTTACTGTTGTTTTTAACATTTGCTTGCGTGATCAAGCTTCCTCACTTAGTTTTTCCTATGTAACTTAAAATTTTTTAAATCTCAAAATGGCTTCCTTCTGAGATTTGATTTCTCTCTATTCCAATACCTCACCCCCCAAAAAAAAACAAAAAAACGAAAAATTTCAAGGTCAAATAACATTACGTGACCGTGTAACGAAAAATATTCCATTTTTCATTTTTTCTAACCTCTTTTTCATGACAACTACAATTTTTTTCAGCTATAAATAATACAATCTTTGTGTGTGGGTTCAAAAAAAGTTACAAGATTTCTCATAATTCACACTGGTGGTCCTGTCGATAACATTTATTCTGTATCTTTTGCCAGCGGGAAAAATTTTGAATTTTTTCCAAAGAAAAGGTATAGAAATATTTACATTTATTTGCATCGAAGAATTTTCCTTATTGCGTTACGAACGCAAAGTCAACGCATAAATACAACTCCTAACCTACGAAAGATGATCGCAAAGAATAGAAATGTATATTATCGAAATCGAGAGTACTACACCTATGGACGAGCGTTCTATTTCCATAGACGTATAATAAACATGGTGCAAATGATGTAGCGAAATTCTGCATGTTTTTTTTTTTTTCATCGACAAATGATAATTTTATTTCTGCCTCATTCATCAGAAATGACAACAGAAAGAAAATCATGACGATGCAGTAAATTGGTAAAATGCTTTTATACAAACGATCATTGAGTCATCCAAAAACTACACCGTCGCTATCATATTCGAAAATACGAAAAACAATACGTCGTAAAATGTATTTCCAATTTAATCTCCAAGTTTCCTCATCCTGTTACGTGGACGCTAAGAAGTGTGAAAAAAAAATTCCGCGAAAATACCAAACTAGGTTAATTATCGGTAGTACACGCGGCATATGCAGATTTAGTCTAAACGCTATTCTTTGTTGTCGATGAATATTTATTAGTTGGAAAAACCTGCTTCACAGAAAAGAAGCACGAAGACGTAATCGCGATTAGAATTTATAGCTTTGTCTCGTAGCACGTTGAATAAAGCTCATCTAACGTTAATGTCTTCATTAGAAGGATCTTCAAGTACGATGTGGTTAGTTGGTTAATGTTGCAGAACACTGACCTAATGTTTCGGTGTTCGTTTTGACATATTTTAGCTTTATACGAAACACCCGCAGAAATTGATTATTTTAGGAATCCTCATTCGCTTATGTTGATTTGTGGAATTTTTTATACATGAGTTTGTGAATTTAAGGGATCAAAAATGTAGTGACGGGTTGGGTAATTATTTGGTAAAACTATTGGTCAATTGTGACGCAATCATCAACGTGAATCTTTAATTAAATTAGTACGGAAATGTATTCTCATGCTGGATGCGTTTTAGGCCATGAAGATTCCTTCGAAGAAACTCTTGGTTGGGTTGGGTTTTGGTTTATGTCATTTTTTGTCAAGTTGTCTGATAAGTGGTTGGTGGAATTTTTGCCATAATTATGATAGGTGTACCCAAAATATCTTCAAGATGAACAAAAAACTTGTAAGACTATTTATTTGACATAATTTGTTATTGTTATCAATTATAAGGGTTATGACTATAACTTTTGATTTTTTATATTTCAAAATATCGAGCAAGTACGCTTTGATAGTAAATTGCTATTAACATTAGTACTTGGCTATCAACATAATTGCTCGATGATCAGCTCAGAAGTAATTAATTCTCATTATTCATTTTGAGAAACCATAAACCAGATAAGGTTCAAATTCCAATAAAATGAAACATTATGTGCACTAAATTAGCCACCATATCGTATACTTCGACCTACTTAAGAATTTTGGTACCGGTCGGAAGAAAACACTGGGAGAAGCTTGGCATTACGTAATATTGGAAGTATCACGAAATAATTCCTTAATTCAATAACATAATTCGTATACATTAAAAAATCAATATCTTTTGTGAAGAATTAATTTCGTATCATATTCGGTGCACGGAGTGGACGTGAGAAATACGCATATTCCACCTCAATGGTCACATTTAAACATATCCTATACCGTTAGAAAGTAGTATTGTCCTTCACGTTGTTCGCGATGATTGACAGATCATTCAGGAACATTAATGTTCGCCGATGTTAATAGATGCCAAGGTTCCTGTTTCCTATATTAGCGTATTTTCGGAGCTCGGGCTTACACTGGGAATAATTTAATTTCGACTTTCTTTCAACGCGCTTCAAGTCCGCGTATTACGTCGGTATTATGTGTAATCTCACATCGCTGGTTGGTCGTTTTCTTTTCGGATGTGTTGTTTAGTCGGGTCTAAGAAGTCCGAAGATGCTAGTAGTGCGAATAAAAGGACGGGTTAAGTAGTGGCACCTCTGGTGTACGCTACTTTCAGGCAATAGTGTACACCAGGAGCAGGTCAGACTGAAAACTGTGCCTTGGATATGCTAACACCGGATGGTGCTGGTTATCTTAGTAGGAGTATAAGTATGGATCAAGGCATTGCGTCCCTGGTGCACACTACTTTTGGACAGTAGTGTACACAGTAAGAGTACAAGTATAATTTAGGGCCTGGCGCTCCTAGTGCACACCACTTTTGGACAGTGGTGTACACCAGGAGTAGATCAAACCAAAAACTCTACCGTTAGGTAATCCAATCCTGGATGGTGCAGGCTATCTTAACCTAGAGGTCCCTACCCCTTTCCGCAGAGGTGGAATACTTTTTGCTTTAATAGGTATACATCTTGTGTTACCCTTCTCATACACACGCTAATCTTTTCCGTTTCAACACTGCAATGTTTCTTAAATTGATAAAATCACATTAAAATTAAAATTACATTGAACATGAAGTTTTAAACATTAACAAGATTTCAAATGTACATACAAAATGGAGAAATATACTGAAATATAAAAATGAAAATATGAGCGTAATAGTAACGCAACCTATCGTTTAAAATATGAAGCTATTCCATTGAATACATGATGTAACGAGTTTCGATATTGGAACGATGTGATTGCCGCTTGCCGGCAGGTGGCACAGGGCTTGAATAGTACGTCGAACTGGTTGATTTTGAAGTAGCAATTTGTATTATGAAGTATTGAAATTATCCATATTATGTATATTGTGTGTTATTAGTAGCAATGTTGACTATTTTTCTGTGTTGATTGTTACAGTTTATTCATAAACATAAACTCTGAAAATTTTTGAAATCGTTTGTTTACAAATTGGGCATGTTTAAATCTTTTACACAAGCAATTGGGACTGTCAAGCAAAATGGCTGAATTCTGGTGGTGAACGGTGGAATTAACGAAGAGGTACCTGATAAACACGATATCAACGTATTGTTTGTGTTTATTTTAAAGTTCATTCTCGTAATTATTTTCACTCTCGTAATTAATTAATTTATGTAGAATGATGAAAATTAGAAGTAAAAAACGATGTTGCATCGCATCATGCAAAAATTAGTAAGTAATTATTGTCATTTGAATTGAAAATTTCGTTGAAACAAGATTTGATGTCAGCGGCACCGCGATTACGAGATGTGAGCTAATCATTCTATTTATTATGATTTTCACAGCGCGGTATGATGCACTCCTGGCGGATTATTTTTAAACTGACGAAGAGGTACCTCACATTAGCGCTCCAACAGATTCTTGACTGTCCCAATAATGTCTAGAGCAACTTCTTCACAAGATCTTTGGTCGGATATTGGTTTATCTTGTTAAATATTTTTTCTGCCATCGCGATTCCATAGTAACCTACCATGGAATCGATCCCAAGTGGATTACCATTTAAAGGTGAATGTGCGTCTTCGTTGAATTGCAACGGAGGCGAATCTAACGAATTTTCGTCGTCGTCTTGCGACAGTGTAATGGGGGAAAAAAAGAGATGAATTATGTCGATATTGTCCACGTCATTGTTATTCATATTATTAAAATTAAAAATTAAAACGAATCTAGTTACGAAATACTATACGCGGTAGAAATTGAATGTAGGTAAGACTCGTTTAGGGATCTCAGTAGGAACTAGGAAGTACTTTCCTCACTAAGGATTTTTTCTTAACTGAACACGTCATTTGTTTTACCCCTATTTATAGTTTTTTTTTGGCCACGTCATGCTCTTTTACAGCCACAACAATTTAATTAATTATGAATGCCTTGTCGATGCGCCCCGCGAATTCTGATGCAGTGTGACCTTGAACCGGGTCTCATTGCAGGTGCATGTTATGTTAATAATGAATGGAATCAACGAGTTGAGCGTTTTCTGATTTGATGACCCCGTGATTAGACATCAGTTCAGTAATTCTTTTATCAAAAACGTCTCCTTTTTTTGTTGAGTTAGGTGCGCGTGTAAGCGCAGCTATTTATTACAATTCGCAATGCACTTTCTTTTAAGGGGTCACGTAATTTTAGTAAATATTGCGTCATCTCTTTAGAATATTTATTTTTTAGTTTTGACGATTATTAATTTATTATTTTAATTATCGATTGCTTGTGGATGAGCCATTATCTTTGGTACGATAGTGACTTTTATACTCTAGGCGTACATAGTACATACACATAGGACAATATAGTGTGTCGCAGAAGTCCCGCACGGTACCTTTTATTTTCAATTGGGGATGATTTTTGGACTACATACAGGGTGTCCCACAGACCACAAAACGTGTTTTTTCTCGAAAAATTTAAATGGAAAGGGTATGTTATTATGTTATAATCAAACACTACGCCCCAGTGGGGTGATGAAAAAAATTTTCGCAACCGGTTCAGCGGTTCTCAACCGGTTATCAATAACTCCTTAGAAAAAAGAGATGAAAAAATTTTTCAAACGAAAGTTGTAGAGGGTCAAAAATGGTTCAATTTTGTAAAATCATTTTTGCAACCGGTTCGATATTTCACTGCTGGCAGCCGATATTCTTGTCAAAATCGTGATAAAAAAGTATACATGGAAAACCGATGACCCCAGCAAATAAGAGATAAAGAAAAATAATTTAATCAAAAGTTGTAGAGCATCAAAAAATATAATTTTTTTGTTCTATTCATTTTTTCAACCAGTTTGATATTTCATGACCAGAAGAGATTTTTATCAGGGAAGTTATTGCAACTTTGCTTTCGAGCATTACCTGTGAAATATCAAACCGGTTGCAAAAATGAATAGGACAAAAAATTTATATTTTGATGCTCTACAACTTTTGATTGAATTATTTTTCTTTACCTCTTATTTGCTGGGGTCATCGGGTTTCCATGAATACTTTTTTATCACGATTTTGATAAGAATATCGGCTACCAACAGTTAAATATCGAACCAGTTGCAAAAATGGTTCTACAAAATTGAACCATTTTTGACGCTCTACAACTTTTGTTTGAAAAATTTTTTCATCTTTTTTTTTCAAGGAGTTATTGATAACCGGTTTTATACATTTTTTAAATCAATTAAAGTATTACCTAAATTATAAAAATATTGAAATTACATTAAACATGAAGTTTTAAATATTAACAAGATTTCAAATGTACAAACAAAATGGAGGAATATATTGAAATATAAAAATAAAAGTATGAGCGTAATAGTAGCGCAACCTATCGTTTAAAATATGAAGCTATTTCGTTAGATACATGACGTAACCGGTTTCAATATCGGAACGATGTGATTGCCGCTTGCCGGCACCATTTTTAATCATTTTCAATTATTTTCCGTTTTTCCCTGCAAAGTTTATTCCGTTTATCTAGTTTTTTTTTTTTTTTAATTTTAGTAAAAACAAAAAAAGATACAACTTAATTTCATTTTATTGTAATTTAATGAAATGACGTCTTATCAAAGTTTTGATGGACTACCAATACATTCGATTTCTTATTCTGGAAGGCATTTGTAATGTCCTCTTTCTCGACATCTTTTGATGGCGAACTAAATTCTTTTTAAAAGAATATTTATTTGAACACTTTTCGCAAATAAAACTCATAATGTATATTTTGATGAATTCAGATTAGATTTTTCGTTAAAAAACGTGACAATAACCTAATTAATGCAACAATTCGCAGCATTAATTTCAATCTTCACGTATTTATGGCGGAATCAAATATGTTGTGTTCACTTCATTTAATAAGACAATTTGATAATGATAACACGTAGTTAATGACTTCCATATTATGTGTATTGTGTGTTGTTAGTTGCAATGCTGACTATTTTTCTATGTTGATTGTTACAGTTTATTCATAATCTTTCTCTTCCGCGATCTTTTTCGAGTTTTCGTAAAATTACGTATCTCCGTTCTTTAATTTAGTTTCAATATCTTGCTTTAGGTTTTCTGCAGCAGTCAACAAGTGCTTGTAATTTTTCATTTCTAAAACTGTAGACACAAGATGGTCTAGAGTAAAGGCTTCTTCCAGCGTTTTTTTCTGAAGTTCACTGGTTAGGATCATCACTTATTATGTCTATTAATCGACAGAGTTGTAATGATGTTCTTTCTGCGATTTGATTTTCTAATTTATCTATTTCATTCTGTAACATCTGCTTGTATTTATCGTCCCGAGTTCTTTCGAGTTCTTGCTGATAAATATGCTGGAACTTGAGAAGATCATTAATTCTACGTTTTGGAATTCCTTCTCTGCTGATGTGTAGCCTCATGCATTCACGAAAGAATCAATGCCGAAATCTCCCAGTTTAGGAAATGTTTGATATGCAGGAAGAATTTGAGGTGGCTTACTGTTTGATACTGATGGGGAATGCGTATCTTCATTGAGCGATCGCGGTGGTGAATCTTGATCAGATATTTGCATTTCGCCGGTTGATAGTTTAATCGATAGAAAGAAAGAATTTATCAAATCAATGCTATTAAAATTCATTGACAATATAATTAGTTGAATTAATGAAAAATTCACTTTCGGCGCTATATGCCATAATTAAATTGAAAATTAATATAATTAGTGACTTCGCGTCAAAAAAGGCCAGTAAGGCTCTTTTTTTTTAAATAAAATCATCAGTGTACTTTATCTTAATTTTTTTGACTTCATTATTAAATAAAAAATGATTTTTCGAAATGATATTCATAATTAAGTAGATATGTTTTATATTTTGTTTAGTTCACGTTATAAGTTTCTACGTAATGTTGATTTTTTCCAACTTCCAAGTTCTAAGGCAAGTTTTACGTTGAATAAAAAATCATTATTAAAAAGGTGTACAGGTACATACTATTTTTTTGTTGCTATTTAAAGAAAATGAGCTGTGAAAATTTTGAAGGTCAAAAAAGGGGCTCGCAAAAAAAGTTGCACTAGGGCTTCGCTCGGCTTTCGCCGGCTCTGCGATGGACGACGCAAAACATAGCTCGCGTATAGTAAAAGAATGGATGTTATATAATTGTCCAAAAGTAATTAAAACACCGGCCCAGTCGTCAGACTTAAATCCTACAGAACATATTTGGGATAAACTTGATGGAAAAATAAGGCAGAGACCGATTACAAGTATTTCTCAATTAAAATAAAGATTGTGGAACGTCATTGATGTAGAATACCTTAAAAAAAAAATTTTAATTATGCCAAATCGTCTTCTTGAGGTTCACCGTGCTCGAGGTAGACCGTAGAAGTACCGTTTGCTTCAGGCCGTTTATAATTTGTTAAATGATCGACATTGTACGGTGGCCAAACGTGCGCAAATATTTACCTGATGATGTTATCGAGCATAGCGTGACATTGCGTCAAGCTAAAGAAAGGCCATCAATCACCAACGTCAAGCAACCGGTCAAGAAAGAAATCTATTACCAATGACTCCGCGTGCATTCACTCGAAAGAGACAAATAACCCGGTGCGCACGGTAGCAAAAAAAGCGCACGTTTGCTCAGCACGTTATACGAGGTGATGTAAACGTGTGTGTATTTTAACGGTCGCGACGAGCTCATCAATACGCAATAATTATTCAAAACAGAACAGGATGCGCGACGATGATTTTATTGAGTAATACGAGCACCCAGAAATAAGAGTGAAAGTGGTGGATTTGTAGCTGTGTCCGATGATCATCGAGCAAATACATAAAGGACCTATGGTGGAATATGTGCAGACCTATTGCAACGTGTATGACGTATGAGGGCGAATGAAGAATATAGACGAATAAACGAAAACTGGTTTTTAGATAAAAAAAATTATCCTGGAACCTAATTTGGACCGAAGTGTAATCATTGCATTAGCATGGTATAATAATTATTGCATGAATATACCGTTACGTATAATATATGAAAATATTCTCGTTAACTCTAAACATTCGCACTTCGTAGAAGAGTGAAGAAGAAAATGTGAAATTGCAATAAACCATAGGATTAAATGATGTTTGTTTTATATGTTTATTTAATGTACTCTATATGTATGTTTGTATTTGGTTCGTGTAAATAGGCGATGATGCGATGAACGATTTTATTAAAAAAAAGGAGAAAAAGTACCTTAGCCTAGAGCTATGCCAGTTTTAGATTTACATGTCGTTTTATATGTATCGTTGATCTAATGACGACTCTGCTAAGATCGTGTTCGTAAACACGTCCAGAGCGCTATAGTTATACATTCGTGGTGCCATTTTCCTTATGAAAGTATTCGTGAAGACGTTTAATAAAACGTGGAAAGCATTCACGCGAAATAGTACCTCGAGCATGTGTTGACATTGCAAACGTGAATTAATTATTAAACGTCACTCGATGGATTTTTGGTGTGGTGAACAATGTCAATGTCTGTGTCGATCTGAGCGTTATGTGAGCTTCTTGATGCTTTGAAGTGATCATTTTCTAAGGTAAAAGATTAGCAAGGGAGGAGGAAACGAAAACTTAATTAAGATTGTGATTAGAAGCGTGGAGTGTATCTGAACCATAAAAAAGGGATTTTTATTGAAAAAATGGCAATTTACTGATATTTTTCTCATTAAAACCACAACGTCTCTACCTCACCTTAATATTACGCTCCTATAAAAAATATTGTATGCATTTTTTCGACTGTCCCCTCTCTTACCCCACAAAATGCCTTCGTAAAATATCCTTTTCTAGTCATTCGCGTTAAAACATGACGATGCAGCAATTACAAAGGGAATCTCTTAGGTGGCTGGCTCGGATTTCGACAAGAGTTGGATTTTTAGAAAGAATACGTCGAGTAACCTCCAAAACCAAAATTAGTTCATTTTTCGATTTTTACGAATTTTTGAAAATTGAAAATTACGAAATTTCCATTAAAAATAAGGCAGGTTTGTAAGTTTAAAAACAAATTAATTTGCAAACAGCTTTAAAAATCTGAAAAAATCATTTTTCCGCAATTCGAACTCGCCAAGTTCGAATTTCGCGTTTTTGATCCGTTCCGGAGCCTCCAGCGTAATTTTCATTTTCTCCAGAAATTTCAAAACGTTCCAAAAACCGTTCAAATAATTGGAAAAATGGTGGGAAATTTTCAAAAAGTATTTTCCCCCTAATTTGAACTCGTCAAATCCGAATTTCGTATTTCTGTCCCGTTCTGGGGCCTCCAGCGTAATTTTCATTTTTTCCAGAAATTTTAAAATACTCCAAAAACCATTCAAATAATCCAAAAAACTGGAAATTTTTTAAGAAATATTTTCCCTCTAATTCGGACCGGTAAAATTCGAATTTCGCATTTGCGATCCGTTATGGAGCCTCCAGCGTAATTTTCATTTTCTCCAGAAATTTTAAAATATCCTAAAAACCGTCCAAATGATTGGAAAAACTGTGGAAATTTTTCAAAAAATATTTTCCCTCTAATTTGGACCCGTAAAATTCGAATTTCGCATTTGCGATCCGTTATGGAGCCTCCAGCGTGATTTTAATTTTTTCCAGAAATTCTAAAGTACTCTAAAAACCGTCCAAATGATTGGAAAAACTGTGTAAATTTTTTAAAAGTATGTTCCCTCTAATTCGGACCCGTAAAATTCGAATTTCGCATTTGCGATCTGTTCTGGAGCCTCCAGCGTAATTTTCATTTTCTCCAGAAATTTTAAAATACTCCAAAAACCATTCATATGAGACACAGCAGCTACAAACTTGGTTCCCTACAATTCATCACCCCTTCAGTCGAATCAACTACATTTCTGAAAAATTCCTGTCCATCACCTCGTGGGTGATTTCACTGGAGGCATTGTATGCAAGAATAAAATCTGCAGCAACAACAATGAAAATGATATAAAAAATGGAGAAATATGAGTAATCTTAACAGAAGCTACTCTCTCATACAAACACATTCTAGGAGTATATCATATTACACGAAGACACCTCCTCTAGATGACTTACATGGCGATAAAACCACTTCTCCGATGCTTTTTCCAGTAGGCCAAACGGGATAAATTTTCACAACTAATGATCATGAGATAAGACGATGAACCACTAATCTTTAAACATGAAATTGAAACACGATGAGTCAGTGATAGAGATCTAGTACGCGTACGGTTGATTTACGACTTCGCCAGACTCGTTGGTTAGAAGTTGTCTAGGCGAGCTTAAGTGAAATAACGTTGGAGCGTGTAACATTGTAATTAGAATCAAAATACGAAGGTAGGAACGCCCCAAGTGTCACTATCGATTAACGATTTTATAATTTAACAACTTTTTGTTCAGCGGGAACAAAATAGTGAATTTTTAGACTACTTTGCATCTACGAGTATATAGGCTCGTGGTGTATGCAATTTTAGGTAAAATTAGCCAACGATTCGTTTTCCCGTGGGTTGAAGTTTTAATTAAAACCGAACACCCGAAACCAGTCAACATCAAACTTGACAAAGCAGCCAAAGTTCATAGGTATTTCTTCATTTAACACAAATACCTTCTGGAGAGCATTCGAACGCGAAAAATTAGATTGCGAAAATTTAATAATTGGTTCCTCCGACACAAACCTGCCAATTAAAAATGATTTGCTATTCATACGAACTCTACCAACTTATTTAGAAACGATTACCATTCGGACTACGATACATTTTGTTTTCCTCATTCCACAATGTTAAAAATAATCGTCGTCTGAGGCAACTAGCTATAAATTAAAATTACGTGAATAGGGAACGTACGAGTAAAAAAATGGAACATCGATGTATTTTTTTCGCTGACCTATACGTACAATTACTTATAGTTTTCATTTTTCGTCTTTATGGTATAAAATAGATGAAATTTTCAGTCATAAATAATTCAGTATTTAAATCGCTCGCTTCTCGGTTTTCACCGTGGTATTTGTATCGTCGGCTTTTTCTACGCCGCTATTCGTGTTAGACTGTTTTTTCCTGGGTCGTAGTCTAGACGGCGGAAATGAATATTTTATCGTGGCCGATTTCAGTCTCGCGGAACGTTATCGCGGTGTAAGAAAACGGTACAGTCAGCGGTTTGCATCACGATCGCGAATTTTCATCTTTTCTAATCACGTTGCAAGCTGCAGTTCTCGGTCATCGTGGTAATGACATTTCACACCGTTCGATTGACTTATGCGTGAAGCTGTCATACACCACGTGATCGTTTCATGGTCGTTGTGCATTGTTATGTATAAATAACGACGTGAAATTTAATCCAGCCGAGCTATAATGAGGGAAAAATATCACGAAAGGAAAAACACACACTGATTATGATTCCGCTAATAACGAGAAACTTGTAAAATTATAAAAATTTTCTTGTAATTAAATATACAATAAAGAAAAATATTCTGGGTTATGAAAGCCTCGCGGAAAATAATGCCTTATGATATGATTGAAAATTAATCAAAATTTAAATACGGAAATGGAAATAGAAAATTGAAAAAATTTAACTATAGATATCAATAGTTGAATATCAGAATTAAAACGTTCGAAAAAAATCAACGTATTAATATTGATGTTAAAACAGTGACATCGAAGTATCGAAAATGAAACTTTTTAAGTTGAATATCGAAAGATGAAAATTTCAAATTCAAATAAAATTTCAAAATTTGATATGAAGAATAAAAAATATCAGAATTGAAAATTGCATAAATCAGTTTTTTTTTTAATTTTCGCCATATACAGCAACTGAGGCTTGAGGCGGGTTTTGGAGGTGTTATTTCAAAATATCTAATTTAAATTTACATTGGCAAATTTCAAGAAAAAAGGAACCAATAGAAAAATTGAAATTATTCAAAATATGTGATGATTAACTCAGTGCATAACTACTATGGCATGTCACCTGACATATTACCTGACGTCATCCTACATTACCATGACACGTCATCTGACATATCACCAAGGCATGTCACCTGACGTCACCAAGAATCTGACATATCACCATGACACGTCATCTGACATATCAGCAAGACATGTTATCTGGCATATCACCAAGACATTTCATCCTACATCACCATGACGTCATCCTACATTACCGTGACACGTCATCTGACATATCACCTGACATGTCAACCGACATATCACTAAGACATGTCGTCCTACATCATCACCATGACACGCCATCTGACATATCACCCAGCCATGTCATCCTACATTACCATGACACGTCATCTGACATATCACCAAGACATGTTATCTGGCATATCACCAAGACATGTCATCCTACATCACCATGACGTCATCCTACATTACCGTGACACATCATCTGACATATCACATGACATGTCAACCGACATATCACCAAGCCATGTCATCCTACATCACCATGACGTCATCCTACATTACCGTGACACGTCATCTGACATATCACCTGACATGTCAACCGACATATCACCAAGCCATGTCATCCTACATTACCGTGACACGTCACCTGACACGTCACCATGACATGTCACCTGACATATCACCAAGACATGTCCTACATCACCATGGCATGTCATTTGACGTATCATCAAGACATGTCATGACATAAAAATATTAAGATTCACTCATGTGCATGGCACGTCGTCGTGACAACCGCGTGATGCTTTTTCGTGACGATTTTTGATTTTATGTGCCATAGCCACGACAAAAAAATGTCGAAATCAACACTTGTCCTTGGATTTCTGTGAAATTTTAGTATGTTTGTCAGAATGGTACTCCTGATTATATCAAAATCACTCTGAATGAATTTTCCCCATATTTTTCCGTAATTTGGTTGAACTATTAATGGAATTGATTTGAATTTTCGGAATTAATCCAAAGTCCAGCATGATTTCTATTTGGCGTTTTGAAAAAAAAACGACCGAAATTTTTGCCTGCAAATTCAATTGTTACTTCACATTGCGTCTTTTTGTTTTATTAATTTTTTTTTTTTCGTTTCGATCTTCACCTCTAATATTTTTCAGTACTTTCTATGGTCTATTTTAATTTTTTTTCATTTCTATTTTTGCCATAAATTTTATTCATATGCTGTTTTCCCTCGAAATTTTTCTCATCGATTCTCATCCCTGACCTGACCCTAATTTTAGCAAGAATTTGATCATCAAATTATTCCCTCTATATATTTCGTCGGTCGTCCTAATCGAGACGTTTAAATCAAAATTAAACCCTATTTCATAAATTTTAAACGACTATTTTGCAAGAAATTCCGACAATTTGTTATTGCTACTTTCCAAAAATGGAGTAATGGCGAAAATAATGGAAACATTAAGCTTTAAATCATTTGATTGTGATACGAGATGACATAATGCTTGCGAATATGTTAATAATGAGTAGGTGTATGTTGATAGTTGTACGCGAAGTTTTGATTTAGTAGTGTAATAAGAATGTAGCAATTGGGTACTTCACTTGATGAATATTTTCCGCATACTTGGACTAATTTACTGTGCCCGAATTCGAGTCGAGTAAATTATCATTTTGTTTTCATTGTATCTATGTAACTATTGACGGAAGTATAGAGTCAGCATATGTGATATTGTATTAATGAAAGAATCCCCATTTTAAATCAAGATAATACTCGTAAAAATTACGAAAACGAGCCTCGATGAATTTTTCAAATTCTCTAATAAGCATCGCGAATATGTTAATTTTTAATTTATCGTAGTTGGAATATAAAATTCGATTTATTGTAAAAACTCGTTTTATTTTAGAGAAGCTACCGATACATGTTAAACGGAATCATTACTGATATGAACCTATCTGAACGAAATACCATTATCAACTTGATAAAGTTGGCGCATTAGGGCAAATGAGATAATTTTAATTTTCTGATTGAATTTCATGTTACAAGATCCTGTGAGAATTTCTATAAAGCAGGTTGTTCTATGTATTTTAGGCGATGTTTTTCTCCATGACGCAATATATCTTTTATTCAATTTTTTTTCACGTACTAATGCGATAGGAGTTGCACAATGGATTAATCTTTTCGACAATGTACGAATTCTCTCATTTAAAAATAATCTGAAACGATTAACGATGAGGTAAGGCGTTGTTGATATTTTCTGGCGAATTTACCGCGCTCAATGTGCCCATTAATGACCTCGTAATTCATCGTGATGCAAGATGATGTCTGGAAATTGCAATTTTCCAAAAATGTTTTCCTTATTGTTAAAATCTACGATGTTAATTTGCTTAAATTGTAGTAAGAATTAATTATTATAATGGTATCGTTAAGTATCGCAAATGATCGCAGCGAAGAATGTACGAAGAGAAAGCATTCGTTGTAATTCCAATACAAATCTAATTACTCTTCGCAATTATACCGTTTCAAGGTTAAAGGTATTTGAATAACTAAACATAAGTCTTATCAACATTGGCAATTCGCTAATCTTGTAATTTTCATATTTAACCGAAAATTAATCGGATTCGGCGACGTTTGTGTTGCATATGTTGTTAATCCAATTAGGGAAATTTTCCATTATATCGCCGAAAATTCCAAAATAGGATCGAAAGAAGAGCTTTTGTTAATACGTATAAATCACGTAACATGTACGAATACTTCCTATTTATGTTACGTAAACATTCGAGTTGTAAAAATCACACGAGGTGATACGACTAATTTTTATTTAATTAAATCGCAAAATGAACCGTAATCTTGAAGTGGTTTATTACTTTGATATCACATAAGCGTCCAAAGTAACTCGTGGAAATTACCTATCGAACGACGCAGCAGGAAAGCCGAGAGTATTTCCATCGGAAGTATTCCGTCTAATTGGATGATCTCGGTGTTGAGTATTTTATAACGAAATCGAAGATTGTTATCGAGATGGATTCCGATCGATGATGGATTAGAAACGAAATCTGTTTTTTTTGTACCAAGTGGGATTAATTTTTATTCATGGTTGAATAAGAGATAAGTGCAAATGGTACTAGAGACGTATTGAGTGGAGGAGTGAAGCTGATTTGCCGGGATGACCAGAAATCTCACGTGCTCGTGGTGGAATTTTCCGCTATATCGGTCAATTTGGGTCATTTCGGAGTTTTCTGAAAACCTGCTATTTTTCCCTACTTTTACGATGGATATTTAAAAAAAAAATTCAGATCCTGAGAATGAAATTTTCAATACTAGGTCCATATTTATAAGTATGAGTAAATTGGCAACGAAACGATACATAGAGCGCGCTGCAACGAAATATTAAAAATGGGGTACATGAACTGTAATACGTGAGAAAATTGTAGTTTTTAAATTTTTACTCGAGAACGAGAGGGTTTTTGAAAATTTTTTGTTCTTTATAATTTGAAGGGAATTAAATTTCCTACTTTTTGATATAAAAACAATTGCATTTTAGCCATTTTTAAGGTTGTAAAGTTCATTTTTTCTCACTGATTTTTAGCTTTTTTCAACGTTTTACAACTTTGCATTACAACTATCTCGAATTTAAGCCAGAAACTCAAATTTTTTGTAAATCTCGAGCTTGTAGGATTTTTTCCTCTTTCTAATTGTCGATGAAGTTTTCATTAAAATATTCACTTATTTTATAATTATGTTAGCCTGTCGGCATTCATTTTAGTACCATTGATGTACCGTTGAAAAGAGGAAAAAATTCTGAAAAATTTAAGATTTAAAAAAAAGTTGAATTTCTGGCGTAATCTTGAAGTAATTTGAATGCAAAGTTGCAAAAAATTGAAAAAAGCTGAAAATCAATAAGAAGAAAATGAGTTTTACATTCGTAAAAATGGTCAAAATTTAATTGTTTTTATATGAAAAAGCAGGAAATTTAATTTTCTTCAAATTACAAGAGATGAAAAAATCTCTTAAGTCTTCTCGTTTTCGAGTGAAAATCTAAAAACCACAATTTCTCCATATATCACGGTTCAAATATCCCATTTTCAAGTGTTTCGTCACAGCGCCACTAGATGGCGAATTTCGCTGCCATTTTCCATTTAGAGTGCACCCCTTTGCAGAATTCCATAACAGATTTTCCGAAAAAAAAGCAAGTAGAATAATACGTAAAATCTGCGATATGACGTCATCATTGTTCAACGAATATGTGACGTTTCATTATTTGGACTTTTGAGTCGGAAAAAATGCGTTTACAAAAAAATTGATAATAACTAAAAATGTTCCCGATAAAATTCTTTACAAACTATGTTACAAACATTATTTGCGTAGAACGTATCATTAATGAGAAAAAGGAGGGAGAGGTAACGTGGGGTATATTGCATGTGTTCGTAATTGAGTAATTTTTCATCGTGTAGGCTTAAAGTTCGAAAAAAAAGCATTTGCGGAGAAATTAATAATTACTTGAAATGTTCCCGATAAATTCTGAACAAATTATATTATTAGTGTTATTTACCCAGAACGCCAGGTTTTTAAGAAAAAAATTAAATTTAAGGTAATTACGAGTTCGATCCTGAAGCTGAGCATATTTGAGCTAAGAAAAAATAATTTATACGAAAAAGGTTCATGCTTCATTTTGCAACAAGTTTTGGTTCAAAAATTTTTTTCTCAAATTGAAAATATGGCGAAATTTTGAGAAAATAGGAAAAAATAATTTCTACAAAAAATGTTCCTCGTTCTATTTGCAATAACTTTTATTTCAAAATTTTTTTTCGGAAGTCACCCCAATTCTCACAAAGACGCCCCAATATGAGTATTCCATATAAATTGTGATTGGAGCATGATTTTTCCAACAGCGATGATCACGATTTAATTTGTAAAATTGTTATGATATTTTCATTTTTTTATAAATCAAAAATGCGTTTAACCAATAAAAACTGCGATTACTCAGTCGAATTAATTAAATGCAATTTTTTATGTTTTTTTTTCTGTGAAATTATCATTTGAGCTTTGACGAAGTTTTTCTCGTAAATGTCACATTCTGTGAAAATAATTTTCATCACATAATTTGTCGAAAATTTTACAAGGAATAATTTTTGTTGTAAAGTTTTTGGGTAATTCGTTTTTTTCGTCAAAAATTCAAAAAAACGAGAAATATAATTTGTCTACCAATTGAGAAAACCTCAAATTTTTTTGAATATGACTCCATCTTATTTTCTAAAATTTCCTTCATTCAAAAAAAAGTCCTTAAGAATCGGAAGAGGACAAAGCTCTTTGTAAGCTTCTTTAATATGTTTTAAAATACAAAAAAATGTGAAATATGTTATTTTTCCTGCTCTTTGTTTTGTATGTATTAAAACTAGTTTTTTTTATTTTTATTTTCCCGTTTCACTTTCAACTTCTATTTTATTATAAAATTTTTTCACGCCTACGCAGCTTTTTGTAAAGTTTGTTCTACTTTGATAATTTTTTTTTTTGGTTGTTTGAAATGAATCACTATTTTAATAGAAAAATTCCTCTTTAAGTTTTATCTTAATTCGAGTCATATAATGCTTGGATTCTATAATTTTAATTTTGATTCATTTTTTCTCCTTTACACGTCAATTTTTTTTGGTAAATTAATGTTACGAATTTTTATCTTAAAATAGATACGAAATTTTTTAAAATTATTCATGCATTTTTCTTTAAAAGGGTAAAGTTTTCTCAGAATTTTACGATGAAATACGAGTATCTCATCATTATGTAATATTTCAGAAAAAAAAAACGTATCGAATAAAAACCGAAAAATTTTTAAAAGCGCATATTATAAAAAAAATTGATAATAAATGAAACTTTCAGCCATAAAACAGCCTCACAAACTCCATCGAATAATAAAAATGGGTAAAAAAATTCAGTACGTTTATTGCTTTACATGATTTATTCTGATATTTCCAAAGGGATTATGTCATTAAAGGACGTTTCGCACGTATGTGTGCTACTCTGATGAATGATCTTTAAAACTTTTTTATTTTCTCGTTCATCTTATTTCGCGACACGCGAAATACAAATAATAAAGTTTAATAAAAATATCACTCATGTAACAAGTTGATTTCGTAATAAAATAGTTACTTACGTCTTGTAATAAATCTTTCAATTTAGTTAATCTATCCTCCTGCGATCTAGTGGGTAAATATCTAGCTTCGCTGAGGCAGCTCTTTTGAACAATTATCGAAATTATCGCAATCACTAAGAAGGTACATTTTGCTTCATGCATCTTCCTACACAAATAAATTAAAAATAGTTACTATTGAAATGCTAGAACGCGCGCGATTTTCGAGATTAACTTGGGGTTGGAAATTTGAATTCTACTCTCGTGTTAAAGCTTACTCAACAAATTTTCGTAAGCGGCGATTATATATTGGGTGATAAATGCGCAGCGGCGTACGCGTAAAGGAGCAGATGCCCGATGTAAACAGTGGGGTAATTTTTATTATCTCGTGGGTATTTAACGTGGATACAAAAGTCATTAAATACAGTATTTACATGCGAAACTCCCAGCAATGGTTTTTATCGTAATGGGCAATTTAAAGTTCGTATAGGTTCTTCGAGTAATATATTTTATGTAATACGAATGGCGAAAAGATGACATTTTTCAGAAAATATGGCCATTGTGTTTGTTCATTTTTTAACCCTGAATAGGGCTGGATTTATTTTGGAAATCAATTTGTCTTCTCGTGCTGTTTGGATTTCTCGTAGTTTTCTATTCATTTGTCATCGCGAATTATAAATGGCGAGATTCCCTGCGATTTGTTTACATTCGATATTCGTCATCGATGATAAGTGCACGAAAACTGAGGTTTTGCGTTGAAAAACGCGTCATGCTGAAGTGCTGTTTTATCGTATGAAAATTTTGACGAATTTTTTTTAATAACAATTTGAGTGGGAAACTTGACTTAGAATTTATTATAAACGGAGAAAGAAATTATAGAAATAATGATCTTTTTTTTGTTAGGTAATCAATTTTTTTGCCAAAGAAATAAAAGAAAATAAATCTTTTTTTTCGTAAAAAAATGAAATTAGCAAAAATGGTGGTTTTTTAATTTTTTTTTTTACAACGAAAATCTTTATTTAATGACTCTCGGCGTCGAGGGCCTTTAGCGTCCGAAAATACAATTTACAAATTACCTAAATTAACAAAAATGAAACAGGGTAAATTATTATTATGTTATTTCAAAACATATTTTCGAATTTTTTTTTATCATAATGAAAGAAAATTGATTGAATAAATTAGCAAAATTGTGAAAATTTTGTTTCAAAAAGTATTTGCGAAATTTTTTGTTAGAAAAATGATGAAAAATAATGTTTTTTTTTTGTTAAAAGTTAAGTTAACGAGATTTTTCCAAAATTGTTTCAAAACATTCGGGATTTTTTTTATTAAAAAAATGGAAGAAAATAATGACTTTTTTGTAAAAAAAATAAGCAAAAATGGTGATTGTTTGAAAGACATTTGTAAAATTTTTTCTTGAAGAAATGGTAGAAAATAATAATTTTTTTTTCCAAAAAATGGAGGAAAACAATGACTTTTTTTGTTTAAAAAAATTAAGTTTGCAAATATGTGATTTTTCCAAAATTGTTTCAAAACACATTCGTAAAATTTTTGGTTAAAAAAATTGTAGAAAATAAAATAAAAAAAATCGAGTTCGCTAAAATTGTGATTTTTCTAAAATTGTTTTAAAACATATTTACGAATTTTTTTTGTTAAAAAATGAAAAAAATTACATTTTTTGTAAAAAAAATTGGTGATTTTTCAAAATTTTGTTTCGAAATATATTCGTAAATTTTTTTTGTTAAAAAATGGTATAAAATGATGATTTTGTTTATTAAAAAAAATTTCGGTTGCAACAATTGTAATTTTTCTAAAATTGTTTCAAAACATATTCGCAATTTTTTTTGCTAAAAAAAAATCGAAGAAAATTTTTTCGTAAAAAAATGGAATTACATAGCAAGAATGGTGATATTCAAAAATTTTGTTTCAATATTCGCGAATTTTTTTTCGTTAAAAAATTGAAAAAAATTAAATTTAAAAGTGTGGCAATTGTTTTGAATTTTCTTTCATTTCGCGAAATGGAGTAATTTTTTTTTTAATTCAAAAATTTGGTGTATCAAAAAAAACTTGTTAGGTTTTAAAAATTGAATTTTATCTTAATAAAACAAGTCTGTAATTTTGATTACTTGCTAAATTTGATTTGTTTTAGACTTTGAGTTACTTGAAACAAAGCAATATTTTTCATGAAAATTTTTTTTCTCAATTTTCTCAATTTTTGTTTAAATAAAGCAACTATTTTTTATTCAATTTTGATTTGTCTTGCACATTCTCTAATTTTGAAAACAAAAATAAATTCAAAAAAATTTTTTATTTTGATAATTTTGCTAATATAATTTTATAAAAATGAAATCCTTTTAAAAATAATTAAACCCGTTAAATTCAAAAACTCCGTCGATTAATAAATAATCAAAAATACTAAGCGAATCGTTCAATACGGCTTATTTAAATAAATGCAAAATAACGATTGAATAGTTTTTTAAACGACGTGGTAATCGCTTTCTTGAGCCTACTGGAAAGTTTACTTTTAAAAAGTTTATTTATAACTTTTTAAATCTGTTTTTGATGCGAAAGTTGTAAACCTTTAATCTTTCGGTATACGAAGTGTAAAAGTTGATAAGTACCTTTAAAAAAAGGTTTTGCATGATTTAACTCGAATAAAATGTATTTTACTATTTTTTCCTATAACTCAGATGATAAATACGAGGTTAATTATGATTATGAAACTTCGGAATGCCTGCATTTCGCAGGTTATACAATTTTATCAACGTTAAATTACTTCGTTAACTTTGTTGAAATTCTCTCGTAAATTTTTCATATTCTCTTAAGTGTGACTTGTTAAAGCATCAAGCGAATAAAATTGAAGATTACCTGAGATGAGCTTATTAAACACTATGTACAAAATAAAATAAAACTATCAACTAGAAAAATTCAGTTGCGAGTTCGTTAACTTTAAACTTTCAAAAGACTCGGATGTTATAATGTTTCGGTTTTTATATAAAAACGACGGTCAAAAGCTACGAATTCACGTTGCATTTCCACCCACAGTTTCCCCAATGAGATGCGATGTTTTTTCGATAGTTTTCATGCTTCTTTATATAGAAAACGAATTGCGAATGTCTTCGAATATTTTATTTTCATGTTCGATGTTTGTTAAGAATTTTAAAAACTTTGTTACTTAAACGATTGAATTGAGACGATTGAAGTACTCGTGTGGAAGCACGTTTCAATTTGGTGGATTTTTTCACGCCACTGAATGAAGATGTTCATTGAATTGGGTTAATGAAACATGTCTCGGTGACTTGTTGATTTCAATTGCTTTTTTTTTAACCGAAGTTTATTTTGTTGAAGATTAATTGGTTTGTGTTAATGATTCGAGAGCTTTTTCCGTATTGTTTACCAAACGAGATCTTATTTCGGGGAATCAATTATGTAATATTTCACAAAGGTTATCTATTACAATACGAGAATATAATAGATCGAAGTATATATCAAAGGTATGCAACTTGTGGTTGGTCTTTTGATAACGAATATTTAATTAATGTTATGACGTCGAATATCCTTATTAAATCAAATCTTATCGGTGTTTAATTATAGGTTACGATGTTCATTAATGTAGTAGGTACAAATAGGCTTAATATTTTGGATGGAAATTCGATATGGTGTGTTTAATTATCGGAAAATACGCCTTTGGAGTTTCAAGGCGAAATACGTCTTTTCGAATAATTTTCCATTTCTTATGATGAATTTTTTTCTCCATTTTGTAACTTTTTTAATCAAATTTGGAAAATGAAATTAATATGGGAGATTGTCGTCGTTTTGGAATAAAATAATGGAGAAAAAAATAATAAAATAATTACACTGTCTGACAACTTTAAAAATACATGTTATTTATTTGAACTGGAGAGAAATGTTCAAGACATTAAAACTTTGAATTTTTTACCAAACTTATACAAGTATTTTCTAAATTTCTAAATTTCTTGAAAATTTTCTATCATTGTTCATTCGGTGTTTACTGTGGTCGACTCGACGTTAAAGTTTTTTGAACGACGATGAAGAAATTGAAACGTCTAAGTTCACTTGAAACGCAGTATTTATTGTATTTTTAATTAAAAAATTTTTTTTAATGATTTTTTTTGCTTTTTTTTTGTTTGTAGCATCAGAAACATGTCTGCAAAGAAATATTTTATTTTTAAAATATTTTACAATTTTTTTTTGAAGTTACAAATCAACATATTGAATGAAAAAAAAAAGTTTATTTGTATCAATGGTCGAATTTTTCTTTTTTTTTAAATAAAATTTTTTTTCGGAAAACTACTCGTAGAAAGAATTACGACAAATTTTCCACCCATTCTAGTATATTTTCCGCCAAAACTCGTGATAAATTCATTTTCGGAAAAAAATACAAAATGAAGCGGAAATTGCAACGTGTCATGAACTGATTTATTTCATACATTTTCATCTGCTTTTCTGTTTTTAAATTTATATCACACGTTTCTTGTCACTTTTCGCATTATGGTGAAATTCTCGGAATACTTGGGCGTATGAGGTTTGGTTTTTATTTGACAAGAGGAGTCTGATATATTGACAGGTGGACCTTTTTTTCGTGTAGGCGAAGGAATTAAACTAAAAGCGGAATTCAGATTTATAGGGTAGCAAATCAGGGGGTGGAAATTTGCGAAAATTTACAAGGATGTTCTTGAAAATTTCGAGCAAAGATTATACACTCGTAGCTTAAAATAGAAATCGTAAATTAAAAAGCTGACTTTTTGGTTGAATTTTATCAGCTTTATTTTCATCGGTTGTGGGATTGTGGAACCTTGGGAAGTATCACCTTGTACTTGGGTTTTGATTTTCGTCGAGAAGTATTGTGAAATCGTATTTAAAAAGTATAAAATATACGAAGAAATTAATCACCAAAAAACACCTGCCTTGTTACTACGCATCGTGTAATTTTCAAACGTGAAAAATTGTCTGTCAGGTAACTTTATCAAAAAATGAAGTGACCGTCAAGAAAATGCCAAAAATGACGTGTTTTTTCAATGTCCATCGTGTACTTACACGCTTAAAAAGTAAAAAGTTATTCATGGGTGTCTCCTTGTTTCTTTGTTATATCGCCGATTGTTCGTGCAAAAATGAAATTCATTTTTTTGCTTTGTATCGCAATACTGGTGATTTTCCAATTAAATCTGATGATAAATGCGGCTGAATCTGGTGCAAAAGCAGAAGGCGGTGGTAAAGCTCAATCTTTCGATAATGGCTCAGCACAGTCGTCTGGAAAAGGTTCATCTTCGAGTAAAATGTCCTTTTATCAATAGCTGTATCTGAAATTTACCAATCAGAGGATCCGAATCATTTATTTTGTAAAGCTGACGTACTTTTGGAATTTATGCATCGTGTTATTTTGACGTAAAATGAGATAATGACGGAAATTTTATTTTTTATTTTTCAGTATTTTTATTTTAAAATTCAAGTAATTTAATTGTTTTATTTTTAATTATTATTTTATTCATGTCGTAAGATTACTTAAGATGAATAAATGATTAATTTATTATCGAATTCGAATTTATTGCTAAATATTTCTTTTCAAGTTTCGAGCACGTCTCATTCAAAAAATTGTTGATATGATTACCAGGTTGGAAAATTTAAATATTAATGAAGGTAGAGGTACTTGATTAGACGTAAATATGGATCACTTTAATGTTTTGCATCATTGACAGAAGGTAATATTTAATAATGCAAAATTCCCTGCTCATCTCGAAAAAGGTATAGAATGGAATTTTCTTCTTTTTCAATGTATCCAACTGGCAGTGGAAGTAGTGAATTTCGTTAAAAAGTAATGCAAGAATTGAAAAAAAAAAATCGTGGAATATTTTTGGAAAAATTACACAAAAATTGTTCATTTTTTATGAATTATTGGCAATTTTTTATGTATTGGCAGCACTGTCAAAATACATATGTGACGTCATATCACGTTATATACTTTTCAATAAGCATATCAATGCGTTAATTTTTTTATTATAATTTTTGATTTTTTTTTAAATACAGATTTTCTTCTAATCTGAAATTTGACTTTATTGATGAGATAAGGGGGGGGGGTAAAAATGAGAGATTTTTGAAAGTTTTGTAAAAAAGTAGTGATTTTTCAAAAAAAAAATCCTTCAGATATTCTGTTACTGCAGCTTCCTTAAACAACCCGAAGGGAGGGGGAAGGCTTGAGGGGCTTGTCGGGGTATCTAGCATGTAGTGAAAGTAGTGAATTTTTTCAAAAAATAGTAAAAGAATAAAAAAAACTGAAGACGCGAAATAATTTTGAAAAAATTACCCAAAAATTGTTCATTTTTGATAAATGGCTGGAAATTTTTTATAAATTCGCATCACTGTCGAAATATGTGACGTCATTTATTATTTCATTTTTTATACGCTTCTGATGCGCTTATTTTTTTATAATTCAATAATTTTTTTTTAAATACAGGTTTTTTGCTAATCTGAAATTTAATCTTTTTGATGGAAAGGGGGAGGGGGCGAGGTCAAGTTGAGGGGTTTTTGAAAATTTGATAAAAAATTAGTGAAAAAGTAGTGATTTTTCAAAAAAAGACCTGGTGAATACTTTTGCTCACAGTTTTTATAATTTTTTCTAGTATCAATAAATTTTTCACCCATTACTCTTGGAAAAAATAGTTGTAGAGCATGTTTTTTTAGGTAAAATAAGTAAATTAAAGGTAAGGAAAAGTCGTATCTAAATTTTTTAATTTTTTAAACTTCAACTGAGAATACGATTTAAAAAAAATCACTGATTACCTAATTAATATTTAATTTTGATAATAATTGTCGATTTTGTTCTTACAGTTAGACTGAAATTGTTCTCAATTAATTGTTCGAATAAAATTGAAAAAAATCAAAAATTACGAAATAAAAATGACTGACAGAATGTTGAGAATGACGAATGATAATGAATATATCTTGAGAACGTGAAGCCTTCGTGAAAAGC
>QBDW01002898.1:0-34900 GCA_003261595.1 Maconellicoccus hirsutus | reverse complement strand
ATATAATATTTTATAAATAATTATAATGATTTTTATTATATTTTTTTTTTATTTACTGAATTTAGAGTAATTATGTGGTATGCCCATTCACAGTAGATTTGGTAATTTCGATAATTCCAAATGTAAATTACCGTATCTTTTAATTTTTACCCACAAATTTTGAATACAGTAGAACCTCGATTATCCGACCCCCAATTAACCAATTTCTCGATTATCCGACCAAAAAAATGCATCCGGTTTCTTCCGATTAACCGCACAAAAAAGGTCGGATAATGTTTCATTATCCGATTATTGATGAATTTTCGAATTTTGACCGGATCAATAATCAAAAGACTGAAATATATTTCATTTTTTCTCAAAAAAAATCAGTCAAAAGTTTCTGCTTAAGCTCAGTTATTCTTTTTTGTGCCATAAAACTGAGCCAAAGCAAAAACTTTTACGTGACTTGAAAAAAAAAATTAAAAATAATTTGTTTTCATGAAAAATAAAAACAAAAATCGTTTTTTTTTGGTATCTAAATACCTACTACTTGAGGAAAGCTTTTCTGCAAAGTATTAAATAAAGGTTCTCATCCAATTTTTTTTGTTATTTATCGAGTTTCAACGAAAATTGATTATCCGACTTTTTTGCATATCCGACCTCTCTCCACCCCAATTAGGGTCGAATAATCGAGGTTCTACTGTACTTTTGTACTGATGATTAATTTGGTGAATTTTTGTAAAAAAACTTGTCGAACGTGAGCTTAAATGACTAGATGAAGTTTCAGGGCCTCCAAAATGGTCAAATTTCTTATACAAGGATTTCAACGAAATGTACATTTTCCTTAGAATTTGGTTAAAATCCAATACTCTTTTTTCCGAGTCACCCTAAGACTGAAAGAAGTACATCATCATATAAGAAATGATTTCAACTAAATCAAAATATTTATCTAAAATATTTCCAATTTTTCAAGTCCTTCAATTTTGCGAATTTCATATTTATACTAAAATTCCACACGATCATATTCATACACGCCAAGTTTTATCATTCTACAAGGTTAGCTTTTCAATTCCAAACAATTCGCGACCTCCGCCCTTCGTTCTCACGTCAGACACGCGTACCGGTGAAAAAAATCACGTGTATACCTTGGCTACGTTTCAGGAGTACTTCTTAAATCAGTTCGAATTATTTTTAAGAACGCCGTGTACTTGTTTGAAATGAAAAAAAATTATTTTAATATTCTATTTGGTACACGTAAACAAAACGTAAAACGAAGTACCAAGGTGCATTATGGTTCTGGTCCGAAAGGCATCCAATAAATCATCGACATAACGCGGACGCTTATTTTATTACGAATGTTTATGTTATTTTCGAAAATTAACGATAACACGACTATTTGCACTCATTTAAAACAATTTTTTATTACGATCCTCTGGCGTCGAATGAAAAAGGAGGAGGAAAAATACATCGGATGCAGATCTATATAGGAAAAAGAGCTAATAAATTCACAAAACAAAAGCTTTAAGTATAAAGCTTACGAATAATTCATAAAGTTGGTATTGAGATGTTGAAAAATGCGCATACAATAACGTTTCGCGTAAAAAGGTAATAATTCAAAAACAGCAACGCACACGCCGATATAGTTTCTTAATCTTATTATGTAAATTAACGAAAACTTATTGATTAGAATTTTAACCGATTTCTGTCATCGTCAGAAACGTAACTTCACCATTTGAATAATTCGATAAAAGCTTACGGTCTGGTTGTCGCCGTTTCGCCGTTTCTCCCTTTATTTTATGGCTCATTTGAATAAGATTAGCGAATAATTTTTCCTTCGTATTTTTCAAAAGCTTATGAAAATGCTGTAACCTTTTCAAAATTGATAATTTTTTTACATCTCGCGTCCCTCAATTAAATCCGATAAAAGGTCTACGTGCTCGTTACGTAACCAGTTCCCAACGCTATTACGCCTACGGAGCTGGAGTGTTCGTATGACACGAGGTATTATGTTTCTTGTCCATTCTTCGCGCCTTTCTCCCTCTTCGTGACGCCATCATCGACGCCTCGACGCGTAATGGTTGTTGAATTTCATTATATTTTATTACCGCACGTTTCCGACGTCTCTTCGAGCATCTGGCGTTAATTTTTCCACCATTTGGAAATAATCGTGTAATAAATTGGATATTTTACGCGACCGCCGAACCTCCCAGAAACTTCGCGTTGTCGTCTGTCTCTCGACGGCTTGACTAACTTTCGCTTAAAATCGCTGATTCACGTCTGCGATGATCCGATGATTATCGCAACACAATATAGTCATGTCGACTGATAAGCAAATCGTTTCGTTGATTTTTCAAATTCTTCTTTCTCACGATTATTAATTACAGCTTCGAGTAGACGTCGCGATATGCTTTGTTCTGAATCGCCAGATAAGCTCGAAACGTGTATTCGAACCGAATCGAGCGATCGACAAATTCGCGTATCGACGTTATTTCGAAGTCTTCATGAGTCACGAGCCAATGAGTCAATACTCCAAGCGGTGAGATGTATTTTGAGCTTCAGGTTTTAGAAAAATTCGAAAATATTTTTTTTATCGTAAATTTTAAAGCAGAAATAAATCATCGAAGTCAGTAGAATCCAACTCTCAAATCCAAATTTTCAATTGCAAAAATGACTTATCGATTTTTGGCGAATTTTCAAAGTTTTAAAAACAAAATTGCATCGGAAATGAAAAATTTTAATTGGGTCAAAAATTCAACCCTTGATTCTGTTTTCCAAATTTCAACTAATTTTGAAAAGAAAAATCGAATCGTGTCGGTAGAGAGAGCAGAGGGGAATATCAA
Organism: Maconellicoccus hirsutus; assembly: GCA_003261595.1. Taxonomy (NCBI): domain Eukaryota; kingdom Metazoa; phylum Arthropoda; class Insecta; order Hemiptera; family Pseudococcidae; genus Maconellicoccus; species Maconellicoccus hirsutus. The sequence goes on along the minus strand of QBDW01002898.1, from coordinate 32,081 downwards.
GGAGCTCTGAAAACTTCAACATATTTTTCGCTTCATCGACACGAAATTTCCGATCATCAATATGTCTTTTTAAATTCCCAAAATTCATTAAAATTTGCTTTTCTATGCACTATTAATAAATTAAAAATATAAGTACAATTGGTAAATTCTTCTTCATCTTTACGCAACGTTAAATTAAAATTAAAAAAAAAAACATATTTTTCAAACCAAAAATTCGCCAAAAAATCGAAAACTCGATTTCTTTAGCTAAGAATTAAATTTTTGTTTTTTTTAAGGCTTCTTTTCAAAAATCCACGAATCATTGAAATCGAAGATCAACACCTGAGAAAGTTCGCTCATCAACATCATCCTCCAGCATTACTTCCACTCAAACTAAACTCAAAATTCATCATCTCATTCAACAAGTCTCACATTACAACTTTACTAACCATAAAACGAAAGAACTACAAAAAAATTATGAATAAAAAATTAAATTCGAGGAAAAAATATCACCGAATTAAAATTTACCATATATTTAAATGTATAATTTTTTTATCGCGAATTATTTTTCGAAATTCACAAGGCGGTTTTTTTTATTTCGTCGTTGCCTACTACTACACTTCGGAATCATGAATTTTCCCCCTTTTAATATTTCGCCTTAATTTTGCCACCGAAATAGCCACATTATCTAGGCGCGAATCAAATTGAGTTTAATTTCGAGTGTCGCTTTTAATTCCAAAACGAGTTCTTATTTGATTTAAACATCGTTGTTTGGTAAATTAAATCATTTTTTGCTCTTATCACAATGTGAAATACCAAAAAAGAGTATTACTTTTTTTTCATCGTTTTTGCAACTTCGTGAATTGCTTTTGAAACATGTATATTCAATTTTTTCACGTGAAGCAGAATACATTTGAAATCAACAGGGATAGATTAAAAAAAAGGGCGTTTTTCGAGAAAAAATTACATTTTTTGAGTTTCCATAAAATTATTGTTTTGATATAATTTATTCCAAATACAGGTACTTGTCATTTAAAAAATAATAATAATTTTTTAATTAAAAAACAATATAAACGCAGATAAACATTTGAAAAAAAAACGAAAAAGTCGAGAGACTGAAATATAAAAAAGAGAAAAACAGGGAAAGAAGCAGAAAACAAAAAAAAGTTTAAAGGGAAGATTTTACACGAATTTCACTTGCGTAAAATTTCAAATAAATTCTAAAAAAAACGACAAATAAATATAATAAAAGGCAAAAAAAGCGTTAAATCCTTCTTTCAAACGGAAAATGCTAATTTATATATTACCACGAAATTAAAAATTACCATAAAATTATTTGAAGGGATAAAACAACAACATAAAATCCATTAAAAAAAATAAATAAAAAAAATCAGAAAATATACTTGTTAGATAAACTTTTTAAAATTAAAATACATATTTGTCAATTTTCAAAAGTGAAAATAAAGGAGAAAACGATGGGTAGCTCAATCATTGAAAATTGAAAATTATCTCCATAAATAGAGCGGAAACTACAATGTACCGATTATAAATTCGTATTTTTGACTTTTTGTTTTTCATTTTGTCGCTGATTTGGATTTTATGCCTCACAAATGCCTTAAATCCATGAATAGGCCAAAATTTCCGAATTCTCCTCCCCTTCCTCCGCCATGAATGATACATTTCCTTTCAACCTCAAAATAATTTGTAAATTAAAAAAATACATTTCAGGAGCAGCATTAAAATCGACAGATACTGTAAAAGTGACCAATTATAACGTCAATTTTTCTGCAAAAAAATCCAAAAAATTATAGAATATTAAAAATTGTAATAAAAGCTTGGAAATACAAAAATAAAAATTTCAAATAAAGTCACCCAACAACTAAGCACTAAATAGATACTTTTATTGAGAAAATTTCAAACACGAGTACACACGAAGAAACCCCATCGTGACATCCTCAAATGCACGTTTATTAAAAAAAAAAATCACAAATTAAATCCTGTAATAGAATAATAAAACGCATTAAAAAGGAAGTCCTCAACTAAGCATCTCCAACAATGCAAAAGCGAGAAAAGCCCCTATACACAAAAAGAAAGTAACAAGCATCCGCAATTCTATCACGTCTACGAAGCATCGTTAAATATTCCAAAAACCTTGAAACGTTTTCAAGAGGCGCCAGGGAACCGCCAAAAGGGAACAATTTTCAGTGGAAAATCAACCACAAAACAGCCTAATTTCATAATTACAATCACGAAATTGCAAATACCCTCATGAAACTCCGATCAAGATAGCCCGATGCAATTACACGTGAAAAAAATATCACTTCGCGAAACTCATATTCGTACACAATAAACGAGATATTCCATCAAATTAAAAAGCTTCTCCAATTACTCTAATTTTTTTCACCAAACAAATTACAAATATCGCGAATGAGGGGGAGATGATTAACTCGGAAAATATGGCGTTTATGGTAGGAAATTTTTTAATTAAAAAAACAACGTTAATTACATCTGGTGGTTTTTTTTTTCACTCGCGGTGATCAATTTAGGAACCACTATGATGGCCACACTTGGATAAAAGTTCATGCGATTCACATATACGATGCATAAATGTCATTTGAAATTGTCTCACGACCTTGAATATCCTGTAATATCGAATTAAACGCGAAAGTTCGCCATCTCGGTGGTTATTAGTACGCACGAGGTTCATAAAATGGCATCCAGGCCCCTTTATATTTAAAAAATGAAAGGCTTTTTACGTTTATTGTTTCAGCGTCTGCTTCTAGTTGAAATTTATTGCCAAAATACATAAACTAGGTCGATCAAATGGTTAACATTTTATTTGTTCTATCATAATTTCGACTCGGTCGAGTTGCCTTGTTTTTATTTTATTTTGGTTTTTTCTTATATGCTTTTTCCTTTCTCGTTATATGATTTTTCTCCTTAACTTTTCATTTCATACTTTATACACAAAATTTTCTTAGTTACTATAGTAACAAATGTTCGCATTTTTTGTATCGATTTAATGCTTCGGTAATTTATATTTCGTGGCCCAATCAAAATAAACACCTTGTGGTAAACCGTACTAAGTAAATAAATAGGCAATTAGAATTTTTAGCAAGTACGATTTTTTTTCTCAATTCGGGTCTGTTTGGTTTGCTAAATCTGTATACAAAAAATAAACGACGAACAAATATATACCTTTTTATATCCTACAAAAAGTATAATGAAAAAGTTGTAAAATTTACCGTGTAAGTCTACTTCATCGCTAGAAATAAAAACTTTTTAGTTTTTCAATAGAATTTTATTTACGATACCTGAAATCACGAAAGAGCCGAGAAATAAGGAGATATTTCACGACTCGTGTTTCCCTTCGACTCGCAATTTTTTCTCCTCTAAATGCCAACTTCGGTAACAAAAATTACCAAAGTTTAAAAGAATTCATTGATTTTCCAATCTAAATAACATTTTTATACGTTTCAATTTTTTTTTCTCCTCGAAACACACACACGTATACAGGTTCGATTAAAAAATATAAAATATTTTCCAAACATCGAACGTAAGATCGACTTAAATTCAAATTTCAAAAGCTAAAAAGTCAATTGAGAATTCCCGATACGTGAAAATTCACCGATAGGCTTATTGGTTTGCAAATTCATGTAAATTGAATTCGCGCAAGCAGGCGTTCAGTTAGGCAATGTGATTCACTAGAATTAAAATGTGTCGAAGCGTTTTATCAATGTCAACAATTTCACCGTAGGGTTGAAACGTTCGTTGACTTCTTCATCGAAACGAATTATTTGTTTGCTCATGAATAACTAAATCATTCGCGAACGATTGATCAAATTTTTTTGATAGTTTTTCTACAGGAACGATTTATTTGTTAATATGGTAAACGTAGAGAATATGTAATCACTAAAATGAGCCATTGTACAAACAAATCGTTCGCGAACGACATTCTCCTGTGAGCATAATCAACTACGAAAAAAATTTTAAAAAATTAAGACAAGAGCAACAAATTTTCAAAAAACTCGTTGAAAAATCAAATCGTTCGCGAACAACTAAATCGACACAAAACGAATCATTCGCGACCAAAAAAGTTCGTTTTCAATTAAATTACATATAATAACGAAACAGCAAGTAAAAACATGATTTTGACTCGATGGATAAAATTTACACACGGAATCGTTCGTGAACGACTAAATTTACATGAAACGAATCATTCGCGACCGAAAAATTTCATTTTCAACTAACTTACACAAATTAATAAAATCGCAAAAAAAATGATAAATTTACAAAAATTACACCCTTTGAAATCCTTTGCGAACGACTAAATCAAATTGAAATGAATCATTCGCAACCGAAAACTTTTATTTTTAATCAGATTGCACAAAATAATAAAATAGCAAGTAAAAATATGATTTTGATACGATTGGTGAAAATTACACGACAGAATCGTTCGCGAACGACTAAATCAAATTAAAATAAATTATTTGCAAGATGGCGACCGAATTAATTTATAAACAAATCACATCGAAACGCTAATTGATAAATTATCGAATTCACGCTAAAGTTGTCGTGAAGTTATTTTTAAAAATAGCTCAGGAAATCGTTCGCGAATGACTCGATATTCATCCAAAGTGAATCATTTGCGAACAATTAAGATTTTTTGTCATCTGCATGTTTTTGAATTTAATTATTTATAAAAAAAATGATTTTTCTCTTCGCGACCGATTTTTACGTACGAGGAATCATTAATCGAAGATGGAAAAAATCGTTCCAACGAAAATAAGACGATTCGTTCGACAAATCAAAGAGTCAAACTGCCAATAGATTCATAATTTTTGAAATATTTTCAAATTAAAGGCAGTATTGTTGCGAATATTTTTGGACGATTCGTTCAAAAAAATTCCGACCCCCTCCCTTTTCTTCACCTACAATTTAAATTTGAATGACTATAAAGAAATCATGACTCGTCTAAACGATGACTGGATTACTAATTACAATGCAAATATTCATCTCAAGGTGAATTTTCCGCCAATAAAAAAAAATTAAAAATCATAGCATCGATAAGTACGTCCACGATTCATTCCAATTAACGACTAATCTCGTTCGCGAATCATTTCGAACAAAAAACCGCCCACGAAAATAACATTCGAGCACAAAAACAATGAAATCTTACGACGAATTTCCAACACCACCAAACATAAAATCGATATAATCACTTTTTCGAAACACGAAAAAATACCTCTCCAGAGGTCACCGCTGTAAAAACGAATATGACACCCGATATTGTAATATTTCCAAAGACGAAAAACCTAATACGAACCCTATCACCAAGACAAACCCTTATCACCTTTTAAACACCCCAATGAAACTCAACACTTCGGACCCAGCCGGAATCACCTTGAATATACTGTCTTCGCCTCAATCCACACCTCACTCTCGCCTCAGAACGCGTTCTCATATAACACGCATATAGCCCACCGGAGGCTCCATAAACGTCGTGCGTCGGATAAATCACGTAACATCGAAACGCCTCCAATCGGCCGCCTAAAAATAACACCTACTTAACATGCAAAAGTGCAATAAAATGCAACGTCATAACACCTCCGAAACGAAACACACGTGCCACAGTGTGCACGAACCAGAAAGGTACATTTGTAAAAACGTACCACATTGTGAACCAGTTTCGCGGTATTCTTTATCGCGAGACTGGTTGGCTGACGATGACTCAACGATGAATAATCGCCTAATTTGCGATTAAATTCTTAACAATAATTTCTACAAGTGAATCACAATTTTACGATTATTTTTCGCTGCTACGAATACGTAACGTCGATATGCATACTACGAGAAAAAAAAAACCAGAGGAATTTCTTGAACCGAGGTCAAACAGCAGCGGTGTAATAATACGGATGAAAATTCATCAATGAAGTCTAATTTCAAATATCATTCGGCCGTTTTAATTGGCCGGTAACCTGTTTGACTCAAGTAGGTGACTAGGTCGATTTGATTGTCCGTAAACGTATATACGCGTACCTCGTCAAATACCCGTACAATATTTCCAACCGTAGCGAGTAGTTAGATAATGGTAAAAAATCCTCCATAAAGAGGAAATTGTCGCATGCCGAATTTTCACATAAAATGATCACAGGGTTCGCTGAAAAAAACGCACGATATAGTTGGCTCCAACCTTTATACATATTTTCCCACACACCCTCGTCTGTTGGTATATACCACCGGTGGTGCATACCGACTGGAATATTCGCCGTGGAATTTTAATAAAAAACCAGCTTTTCATATTTTTTTCGACTTATTTTTTAAAGCCTCTCAAAGTGTCTACGAATGTCCTTTTTTTTACCCGGCAAATTATTACTTTCGTGTATAATATTCGTCGTGTATTTGAAAGCTGATACGGATTTTCGAATAGTTGCGTTTTATTGGATGTTTTTTTTTCCACCGACAGAGTTGATGTCGACGAGGCGACGGGGACAAGGTGAAGGTAAAAGGTTAACTCGAGTTTGAGACTATTTAGAATTTTTTTCAAATTATGTATAATCTCGTCGTTTCGTCGTTCGCATTTTTGGAGAAGTATTTGAAGGTAAAATGTCAATGAAATTGGTATTTTTTTGTAACGATCGAAGCAAGTAGATGGACATATCGAAAAAAAATTCAAAAAGATTGAAATTTTCACGTCAATTGACGAATTTCTTTCGTTTAATAAAATGAGGAAACTAGAAGTTACCTGAATCTGAAATACAGATGATGTAACTGAAGGGAGATTTATTTAAAGATTATTTTTAAAAAATGAAAAAAATGCAATGAAAATTAGAAAAAATGGCATAATTTTGCAAAACAATCAAACTGAAATGATCAAAAATTAACAAATATTAACATAAAAAATCAGATAACCATTAAACTTTTTTCCAAAACAGATTTCTTAATAAAATATTAAAAAAAAAAAATTATTAAATTAAAAAAAAATCAGATCAAATAGTAAATGAGGAGATAACATTGAAATGTTAATGCGGGGAGAGGGGAGGAAATCATATAAAAGATGTTAGGTTTCAAGATTTGTATCAAAATGTGGATGCGAGGGGAGAGGGGGAGAATTTTATCACGTATGCCAGATTTGTACCATCTAAAAAAAAATTTAGGGACTCAAAATCAGTCAAAAAGCGAACAAGACCAAATTTTTCTAGATGAAAATTAAGCAAAAAAAAAGTGAAATAGTCACGACAAAATTTTCTAAAAATTGCAACAAAACCGTAAAAATATGTAAGTTGCATAGATTGCTAAGAAAATTTAGGTTATTGTGTAGTGGTTCCAAAAATGACTTGAATAATGTTTCGAAATAAAAATATAAACAATTTTTTTTTTAATTTTACGTAATGATTTTTAAAAAAATAAAATTAATCTTCTCTCATTTTTACTTTTCTTTTCTCACTCCTTCATTTTCATTTGTCTCGAACTTATTAAAAATGGGGAAGGGAGAAATAGGAGGAGGAGTCGAAAAAAGTATAAAATAATTATCTATCGCAAAAATCTATAATAAATGTCATATTGATTTCTTTACAAAAATTTTTTTTTTTAAATTTGAAAAAAAGACAGAAAATACCAAAATTGTTATTTTGAATTTGACTTTCAATTGAAATATTTGTGTTTTACGTTCTATCAACTTGACATCTTCACTTCACCCCTCCTTCTCCTCCATTGCTTTCAATTTTCACTCTCCTTATTCGAAATATTCCAGAAAAATATCAATTTTAAAAAGCGATTTATTTTTAAGAAAAATTTCTTCGTTTTTCATCAGGAGACGTTCAATTAAAACCCGTCATTGAACCATCCAACGCGATCGGGTTTCATTACGTTTATGACTCACGTCGCAAATAGTGATTTCTCGATCTTGAAAAAATTCACGCAATAATTTCTCGGTAATAAGACGAATATCCTCGTTAACGAGAAATATCGAAGAATAATTATGACAAATTCTCGGCACGAGGCAATAAAAAAATTCAAAAACTCGCGAGAACATTTAAAAGGAAAAAAAAAGACAAAACGAAAAGGGTAATTCGAGGGGGTAAAGAACTACGAACACGAGAGAAGAAAACGAAACGTGTCCTTACGAGACGCACTTTAACACGCGATAAGTTTTTGAAAAACGAACTTGTAAAATTTATACTCTAAATGAGGTTATTTATTATTTCTTTTGAAAGATACAGTTCCATTTTACGACGTGTACAATATACGAAAGCTCATCTTTACGGTGTTTACCTAGGCTGCCATGGCGGCGACGCGGAATCGTATTAAAAGCTCTATTTTCGACATCGGTGCAGGCGTTATCGCCCTCATGAACGAGTCTTAACTGCTTCAAAAATGTTGTTTCCTTGTAACGCCGAGTCTTAAATTATACTTCATTTGGGAGCACCACCTAAAACCCTTTCTAGGTAACGAGAACTCCGACGTATTTACCATTTTAATCGCAACGGCGGGCAAGTAAATTAAAAATGATTCGCGCCTCATTCAATTAAATTCCGGTGTAGGCAAAAAAAACTTAACCTTTTAGTAGCATCGTGGATGCATAAAAGGATAAAAGTAACTTTGACACTTGACGAGATTTTAATTTCACCTTGGTAAAACATCGACTTTGCGGTAAGGTGACGATAAAAAGGAGAGAAAAAAAACGATGAAAAATAGATTCGTAGCAACCCTTTTTGTTTTAAATAACGTCGAAGCGAGTAACGTACGTGGACTTCGCGCAATCCTAAGTCGCCTTTTTTTTTTTCAATATTTCCCATCTTGTAATACGCACACCGGCTGGGAGAATTTCCTTTTGGTACGTGAGCCTCGTAAATCCGTACTTTTTAAAGGCGTTTCCGAGTCTTTTTCTCTCAACTATTTGTTCACGCGTTTTTTTCGCCAAAAATTGGATACGTATAGGGGATAAAACGAAATGAGTAGTACGTATCTCGTACGCCAACAATGAGCCCGAAACGCTGCAAATTTTTCCCTTTCACGCACCCTTAACGCGAGGATAAAGGCGAATTTACTTGGTTATGGTTTCTCGTTATATTCGCGAAATACCAGTAACCGTACGAACTCGTATGTAATTGGGATTTACACGCGACGTAAGATCACACAAACTCAACCTCTGTGTCGACGCGAAAATTACGTATTTTCGACATTTCGCCGCATCGTATGCTTCAACCCTGCCGACGCGAGCATCCGAGCGAAAAAAACAATCGCGGATTCGTAATGAGCGCCGTCGAAAACCATACAAACGATATACATGACGTGTTTTTATCTATTTTTACCCGGCGCCGGGTTTTCGTCATCCCTCTTCACCCCCTTCGCCGCGGTAACTTTCAAAGGCGGAAAACTTCGGGGAAATAATTTCGAAAATGTTCGTCGATTCGATATAATTGTTTGGGAAAGACAACGAGGAAATTAATTTTACTTCGATTTTCGCAGTGAGAAGGATATGGGTGGAGGGGAGGGAGGGAGGGGGATGTTCATCGGTGATAAAAAATCGTCACGCATATCGTTTGTAAGGTTTTCGACGGTGCAGAAATCGAATTTGGAATCATTTTCGAAATTAGGTCAACGTTATAGGGACATTTCAGGTTTAAAAATACGTATTTCAATTAAAAATCGAGCAGAAGATACAAGAGAACAAACAAGTTTGAACAAGTCCATCAAGAACTAAACGAATGAAATTCACTAAAAAAATGTAAAATTTAAATTAATGCGCCTAGACTTGAAAAAAATAGTCTGCAGATGGCAAAAAAAACTTCACTTGAGAGATTCTTAGATAATAAATTTTGATTTCTGGGTTATTTTGTTATCTCGCGAACCACCCCTCTCCCCTCGTCTCACTACAACGGCACATAAATGAAAATTTTACTCTATACCACGAAAAATGAATAAATGGTGAGTTGCGAAGACGTAGATTCAGAATTTTAGAATACTTTTTCAAGAATACCTCCTCCTCCCCTTCCCTACAATGAACACAAAATGCCCTTGAACAGCACTTCACGATTTTGATTAACGTCCACAAAACAATTCTATGAGGGGGAAATAGTCGAGGCTATAAAATTTCAATTTCTTGATCAACTTTTTGAATGAATTTCCATTACCCTCTTCCCCTCCCCTTCTGTATTTTTCAACAAATTTACTTTATATGAAAAACCTTCAAAACCAGTTAAAAAATTAATATTTTTGCGATGAAAAGTTGGAATTTTTGTCTCGTTTATCGATTTCTTCAAAATTAGAACGAAGAAGTTGAAAATATCAATCAAAAACTCTCTCCTTCTCTTTCCTTAATCTCACAGAATTGGAAAATTGCCATAAAATAATTTCTAAAAAATTTATAATTTCTGTAAAATTACGATCAGAAAAAAATCAGGTAGCGGTTTTTCTCAATTTAAGGAAGTGGAAGATTGAATTCAGGGTCGAAGGGGGAAGGGGGAAATTAAAACCTAAAGTAAGTACATTCTTTATCGGTTTTCAAGATTTCGATGATGTTAAAATCAAACGAATCACCAATTTGAATTTTCTAATAAAAAAATTCCAAATAATTTGCGCTTCAATAGTCGTCTTTTTCTGCGAAAAATTTAATTTCAATCGAGAAAAAATTTACCTCAAATTCTACAATTCTAAATAGCTTTAACTTATTCGTCGCCAACGAAACACATTTCGGCGAAAAAAAAACACTCGCGGATTCGTTATCAGCATCTTCGATAATCGCGAAATCGACATACGTAACGATTTTTTATCACCCTCACGCGTAAACTCGCTTTTTAACACCCCCCCCCCCACCTCTCAAAAAGTTTCCGCAAATCGGTAAAAATGTCAATTACGGAAATGATAAAGTTGCAAAACGGTTTCCATTCTATTCGGTGATTTTTATAAAATGAAAAATGACGTACTTTACATGCTTATTTGCAGTAACACGAGAATCGCTTCAAGACGAAGAGGTCGCAGGGGGGATGTAAGTAGCTGGGTATGAAGTGGTGATAAAAATTCTTCATATATGTCGATTGTTAGGTTATCGATGGTGTTAAATTCGAATTTAATGTTAATTTCGGTATTAAATGGATACACGTCGATATATGGCGCATTTGCTGGCAATTTACCATCGTAAAATCGATTGAATATCACAAAGTGAGCCTGTACGTTTTTTTTTTCCAAACGTACTAATTTACAGAAAATGAAAAATGACCGGTAATAAAACAAGTAGGAAAATGGAAACGTTGGAAAAACACGGCGCGTGTAAAAGAACAACGCGGCATTGTCTCTTAATTGACGTACCTAGCGAGTATTACCTTTCCGAAATGAAAATGTTAATTACTAAAACGAACCCTCGTAATGGGAGCTATATTACGTGTTACTCTTCTTGGTATATTGAGCAGAAAAAAAAAGAGCATAGGGAGTTACTCGAGTTTCGCCAGAAAACGATGATCATACGGAGTAAGTTTATAAAATCAACGTTAATTAATTTCATTAAGATCGCTATGAAGTTTCAAGTACTCTGGTATTTGGTAGTGCACTTGGAATCGTGTAATTCGACTTAATAAGCATTTTGGAACACGTTTCGAGATAAATTTACCTAATTGCAGTGATCGATTTTCATTTCTATGGAAATATTTTGTTTTGAGGTGCAGCCGAAGATATTGCACGTGTAATTAACCGCAATAAACGGAACAACCATATGTATAAAGTCGGTCAAAATGATCTAAGCACATCTGCTATTTAATTGAATAGTACTCGAAAGATGAGTACGATGTGGTTTATGGTGACTACGCAAATTTACAAAGTGTCATAGGACCGGGTGCTCATCGCTTACCTAACGGAATATCAGTTTGCGTGGGAACCTGGCGGGTTCCCAAGTCGACCATAGACATGTTCAATGTCTTGGTTAATATTTTTTTGCGTATTTACTTAGCGACTTTTTATGCTCGAGTAATTGAATTTAGTAAAAAGGAGTACTTAAGTGTACTTATGGGTAGGTTCAACAGACACGCGTGAATTAAGCCATTAAAAACCTATTAACCGCAATTGACAGCCAACGAAAGGATAACTACCGTGTCACATATTTAAAAAAAAAAACATTTTCAATCACTAGAAAAAATTTCTAACTGATTATATCGATTTAAAAAACGAGATAATTTTAATTTACGAGTAATTTTTTTTTCAGTTCGCGATAATACCTCAGTCGAGTTATTGCAATATCAATAGAATACAATTTCCAAAACACTACATTTCCCGAAAGGTTTAACGAATCGAATCAAAATCTCTAACAACGTTGATATTACATTAATCCACAAAACGATTCGTTGTTCAGCTCGTCGAAAGGAATCTCGAATACCTCGGAGATTTATTTGAGCTGAATTTAATTGCAGTTTCCGGAATTGCGTTACATCGGTCGGTAGGTATTCCAAATTACTAAATGATATTAAATTTAAAAATCTCAAAAAAATTCAATTACCTGAATATATTACGAATACTAAACAAAATATCCACCACATTGGAAATTTTTTTTTAACCTCACAATTTATCGAGAAAAAATAAATAATTAATCAAACACGAGAAAACGTAACAAACATTCGTCAAACATAAAAAAAAATCGCGTATTTAATATCGTAAATTTTCACGAACATGTTAAAACAACGCGCGGCAAGCTTTAAATTGATAAAACACAACATTGAGGACTACTATGACCATCATTATACGACTCGCCGAGTATCAAATTAGACGCTAGATGTCGTTGTGTATGGTTGCGTAGGAGGTTTCTCCGCCAAGTTACATATATTTTCATGGGGAAAATAATTTTTTCCAAATCCAACAGGTACTTGGAGACGAAACATCCGTCGTGAAGAAATTCAACAATTTTATTGACAAAATTTTCCACAACAGCTGGAGAAATTTCTTCCATTAGGTCTTTAGGTTTATTGTTCATACACGTGTCAATTTCTTCGGCCACCGGATCGGTCAACGGAATTATTGATTTAGCAATTTACAAGATTCCATTATTAATAATGCAATGCAAACAGAGGTTCAATTTGAGAAAATATAGTTTATTTACAAATATCACAGCTTAGTAAATATTTGATAAGATAGCGATATATCGGAGGCCATTTTAATGGCGAATTTTCAACAAGCTTCTCCCGGCGGTCTGAATTTTCCGGTGATGAAAAATTATCAGTGATGGGGCGTGGTCGAAAGATGAACCGAAGGTTAGGCGATGCAAGAAATCGATAAGAAATTTTAGATTCGGGATATTTTAAATTTATAAGAATAGTTCGATAAAAATATCGTAATTATGATTTAATGAATGAGAGAGGATAGATTCAGTTTTTTTCATTTTTTTTTAAACATAATGATTATTTAAAGTAATTAAATTGTATAAATTGAAAAATTTCAAAAAATTGACGATCGATTTGTTTTCTGTTATATTTTTCATAGGACGTAGAATTATTTTGAACGCATTTTTGATGTATATTGAAAATAATATTTCAAATTTTTTCAATTAAAAAAATGTTTTCAAATTTCCTCACTATTGCAACACATTAAATGTTTATTAAAAATATTCAGGAATTAAATTATTAATTTTAATTTAAAATAATAAACATCTGATGATTTCAAAATATTTTTCGCCAAAACAATCCCCAAAAAGTTCCATCAATGAAATGACATTTTTCCTTTTCCCCTCCACCTTTCAATTTCAAATTCATCTTCCATAATTTATACATCGACCATCACTGATACATGGATTTCCACGATCTTCAACATGTAGTTTCATCTAAACCTCCAGTTTAAAGTTCAAATAACTTTAGATAAAGGTTTAATAATCTCGTTAATATTAATGAATGCAATTTTCTGAAACAAACGATAAAATCATTTGAATTCGTCACCTTACACCCAAAAGATAACCGCTACATACTCACTCGCGATTAAAATACTCACTTCGTCTTGTAAATATGAAACGCTGACTTCCAAATATTTCGCTAATTTATTCGGATCAAATAGAACTTGCAAACATTGATGAATAAAAACCAAGAAAACTTCGTTAAAACACGAACAAAATTTCACGAACGCTTCCCTCTCGGAATCCAACCAAGTTATATACTCTTTATCGTAATACGTGGCCAAAACCCGGGCCACATTTTCTAAAGATGTTTGCAGCGTTTCGGTTACAAACACGATGCACCCGCTCAATGTACAAAATCTTAAATCGTTGAATGCCGATAAAATGGCGTTACAGTATTCCGCCAATGGTGGGTATTGCAACAATGCCAAAGGAGGGTTTAAGGTCTGACGATTACATAAATTATAAATTATCGAGATAACTTTGAGTCGTATTTCATTAAAATGAACATACCTGGGAGTCGGATTCTAGTTCGTTTTTCAGTAGCAGCGAACTCGTGGTGGATGATTTTGTGATCATGAATTTATTCATGTTTGATTCAAATTCGTTGTCTGCTTTGGTGATCGCGGACTTGAAATTGTTTTCTGATGTTGAAACGAAAGAGTTGATGATGAGGCCTCTGAAATCGGCACCGATTCGACCGAAAGATTGGCCGAAATACATGCACTGGTCTAATAAAGAATCCAATGAATTTGGAGAACATTCTGGTAAACAGGAATCAATCGTGTGGAGAAAATCGTTAATCTGTGAATATAACCACGTGTTATTACTTCCGATGGAAATCAATTAACGAGTAGGAATTTAGAACTGAACTTACTCGTTTATTGAACCAAGAATGAAAGATTGAGTTCTTTAAGTCGTTCTGACGAGTGATAATTTCATCATCGGTGAAAACAGCTTTGTATTGGGTAACGATGTTGAAAATATTTACTCGAGTTAGATCGATAATAGAGCTTAAATATTGGGTTTCTGTGAAATATCGTTTAAATTAGATAAACCGTCATCATTTGGAAGTAACGGTCAAATAAAACCATTGGTTAATCTACAACTTACTATCATCATTCGAGACATCGGAAAGTAAACCATCAAGCCAGATATTTCGAGCTTGTAGAAATTTCAATCGTAATTCTACTTCTGAGAAGATATTCATCCTTCGTAAATATCCGATGATTTGTAAACACTTCGGTAATGATAGATCGGTCGTTAAATGTCTCATTAAATGACGCATCAATTCCCACCAACTTTTATCTACATCTTTGACAATTGTCTAAAAAAATATGCATCGGTTAACCAAACTATTACGTATTGATCAACCACAAAAAATTATAATTACAGCGATTAAGGGAATGTCTCCGTGTTGACTTGATAATCGCTTTACATAGGAAGTCAATGAAAGAGCTTCTTCATATGATTCGCTTCTAATACACGTCTTCATGAACTGAGGAATTTCCAAAATTTGTAATATTTCTGCGTTGTTTGAAAGTATCATGTTGTTCTTAGCTTTTGTATCCTTGATTTCAATGGATACATTAATAAATTTGTCACTCTCTTCTAAAAGTTTGGGTATCTCGTCGATACAAGCTCGCAGTTTATCTTCGACTGAACACACCTGAAACAAGTGAAATAATATAAAACAACAGTCATTTTCACCAGTTGTTCATGTCAACTTACATCTTTATAAATGCTATGTGAACAATCCGCAGTTTGAATGAACGATTTGTAATTTGATAAAGCCAAATGTCTCAGTTGATTATTGGCAGAAATAGCTTCATCATCGAGAGCTTTCTTTTCTTTACCTGAGAGTAACATAAAATTATATACGAAGATTTGTGCGGATCGACGGAATAAAATACTTACGTAGTTGGTCGACATTTTGGGTGCCAAGTTTAGTGAGGTACTTCACGAAATCAGAATTATCACGGTATTGTTCTAGAAGAAAGTATATGGTATTTAGAGTCAAGACAACTGGAAGTAGTTATCTGAAATTCTTTATAATTACCAGGAACTCCTTCCGGGAAGAGAAAATTTACTAATTTATCTGTATCTACATCGTAATCCATGGTTGAATGTTGGACTTCTTTAGAAACAACACATCGTGTTATGGGCGATTATAAATTGCAATGAGATTTTGTAAATTGAATATACATACTTGATACTTCTCTTCAGTAAAATATCCAGAAATTTAAACAAAATACATTATTTTTTCAATTTTACCGCTTGAACAGTTGGCAGGAAATTTCATATCGGAAAAGAAACTATGTGAACGAAAGAAATGAACAGGAACGAACGAGAAACGAATGAACGAAGAACGATTTCTTTTATGCAATGAGCGCTACTGTCGGAGGAAAAAGAAGTTATAGCTAACAGTGCTACCAATTAAGCAATAAAAAAATTGAAAACACGTTTCAAAAATTTTATTTTTTTAAATCTCATTGAAAGAACGATTATTTTATAGAAATTACGATTACTTTTGTAATTTATAGCGTAATAATACTAATTAAGACAAAATTTCATGTTTATTGATTTCTTTATTGCGTACATGTCTGTTTACTTTATTACAAACTATAAGTTTCACCATTTTTCTATGTTACATGATTTAAATAGGTACCCTATTATTAAAATGAAAATGATTTTGAGTTTTTATTTTCCATTAGCTTTTGTAGTTTTACATTTCGGTTGGCATTTGATGTAGTTCGTCATTAATAATCATTTTCTATCGCATTTATTCATATCAGATACATGTCCGGTTGAAAAACATTAAAACCAAATAAATAAGATTTTATTGAATTTCGCTAACACTATTTAAAAAAATAGCATATCAATAATTAAATACTTAAAATACGAAAAAAGTCTTTAAAACATAGAATAGAAAAAATTACACATATACAAATCATGACTCCTCTTCTAAGAATCTCCTAGGCGACTGATATTGTAACGTCGGAGACGGTTTGACATAGGACGGAAAAATCACCCTAGTCAGCTCAGCCCCAAACCCCGATCCTTCCGCCTGACTCGAGACAAAATCTTTGAATGACTCTCCAAGGATACCATCAAATGGTAAAAAATCTTCAACACCGATATGTCTCCCTCCTCTAATTTCTTTAGGTAACTCATATTTCGTAGGTTCGTTAACAATATCGTTGGTATCCTGCAAAACGACATTATCGGATCGTTCTATTTTCCCAGCGCCGTATTTTTTGACTTTAGAGTGACCCTGGATAATTAAATACGAGGGTGTTTTCGCCTGATGCGTGTGTTTATTCGAAAACGATATAGGATTAGGTGTTAATGGTTTCACTGTCGTGGGATTAGTAACGTGATACGATTCGGATGTTTCCTTGTCCAGAAGAAGTTTCAAAATCGGCATCTCGGTTTTCGTTGCTGTTTCTGGTTTCGGCGTCGTGTACGTTTTAGTGGCCGTCGATACCGGTAGCGTCGTAGGTAAAGTTTTGTTTACATCCCAAGAATGCGTTAAAGAGGTAGCATTTTCTGGCTTCGACGAGTAACTATTTGGTTCGATGGGAGGAGGTGGTACTAGCATTGGCAATGGAGGAGGTGGCTGACGAGTTGGGGTGTAGTAATGATTCTGATACTGGACGTTTTGAGGTCTGACGAATTTATTGTTGAATTTGGTATTCATAAGGTGTACGTATGACGTATCAGATGGATCTTTGAAATCGATGTAGAATCTTTTGATAGATTCCGTTGACTGTTTCGGGTTCTGTGATTTAGTTGATGAGGTAATTGTGGCGGTGATTTGACTCGTTTCTGTAGTGATCTCTTTAATCGGGACTATTGGTGGGTCGGGTGTTCTAAGCAATGGACTAATCCAATATTTAACTTTGCCCACCATCGGAGGCGAGTAGTCAAAAGTTGGATCATTTTTTAACGGATCGCCTCGTCCTAAAGGTGTCCATTCGTCGTAATCCATTCTCGGTGACATGATTCCTTTTGACTGTTTTTCAAACGAACCTGCGAAATAGTTGTAATTAATTAACATTATATTACATGAAATAATTCGTCGTATTAATACTTTTTAGAGGCTATTGCAGTCGAAACATAGAAGATAATTTGTTTTTAATTCTTTTGTTTAAATACAACACGTGTATTATCTTCCAGTTGCGTTTTTTTTTCTTTTTTTTTTCATTAGTACACGAAACAATGGTTCGAATATTCCCATTACTGTCACTCGTACGTGTTTTTACAATAACCGGGTTAAAATTAAGTCAGCTCGGAGCCTCTTTGGTAAAAGATAATTAACCCGGTGTGCGATTTTAACTCATAACCAGCCTGTTAATGGCATCGCGACAAATCTTTGACGTTTGCAATCGACGACCTTCTTAATGCATCGTGCCATAATTCGTAATTTATTTCCGAATGATTTTCGCTTACGACTTTACCCGCCGTGTGGAAAGTATGCGAAAATTTTCAAAATTAACCTCTTTATCTTCGATCACGTTTTATGAATAATCGGCACGAAAATTAGGCAACTCATCGGTACTTGTTTCCTCGATCTAGATCGGTTTTCTTACGGAGAAAAAAAAACACGATGACTAGCGAATTCTAATAAGACAATGGATGGCGAGTTTATCGTGGAAAAATCAATTATATTAATTCATATCTCATTGTTACAAGAAATCAATATTGACACTGACACTTTGACATGAAAATATTAATCAACCAGTTACACCGAAGCGTATTTAAATATTTTATAACGGTTCGGCCCCACGTATCCGCGGATAAGTATGCTAAGGTGTCTTTTTTTTTCAACCGTATGTCTGAAATATTATCGACAAAACGGCGTTACAATTTTCCACTTATTTTTTCTTACCGGTCTCCTCATACTTTGTACGTATCGAAATAGCCATTCATAAAAACCAGATTTACCAGGCCCGAAAATCTGTCCCACGTGTGGTCGATAAACGATAAAATCTATTTTAATTGGTTTTCAACTCGATTCGATTTACGTGTATTTTAATAGTTAATTACAAGAGGCGGTTTTCTTTTTTTCGAAAGGGTGACCGCATACGAATGTCTCACCGTGGACAGCTTTTAAAAACACGAATTACTCAGTAATTATTGCCTTCCGATATCCCAACAGCAATGACTATTTTTGGAAAGTGACCAACATAGTGTTTCCGCAAAATCATCTCGAGACCCTTACGCATCTCCAGCGTGGTAAATTAGCGAAAAATATGCGTGTTTAGATAAATGTAAATCATATGCGATCGCTTCGAGGTATCATCGCGGCTTCTACTATGTTACCATAACCCAAATTCATAACTACGTCGTTTAGCGAGATGTTTATTTCAAAATTCATAAAAAATATTTACGAGACACGTGATTTGGCTGATCTTTTTACCTCTTCGATACGGAGACATATATTCTTCCAGTACCGGTCTTTTTTCTTTGGCTTACCTACATTTGTAATCGTTTGCCGGTTAATTTATACAGTTTTTAAACGTTCGTCGTGCCGGGTTTTTTTATTGGATAATAAATCATCTTCTTCTTCCTTTTTTTTTTTCAAACAAATTACTCGTGTCGAAGATTTTACGTAATTAAATATGTATACGAAGATGATTTGGGAGCGTTTTGACATTTTACGTGTTTTGTAAACTATACGCGAACCTAAAGAGCAAAAAGTACGAAAAAGATTTATTTCGTTTTCTCAATTTCAAAATACATTATTAATTTGAAAAAGGAATAAAGATATAAAGGTCCTGGTATGGCTTTTTTTCACTCCAGAATATTTAAAAAAAAACAAAAAAGCCTTGAAAGCAACGTCACGCCAAGAATACATAAAAGTACGTTCATCGAAGACGACCTAAATGACATTATCACAAATTCCATCATTTTCTATTACATTTAATTCAATTTTTAAAGCAATGAGTATACGAAGGGGGAAAAGGGGGGAGAAATTAACTTTCCGACAGATTTAAATAAATCTGAAAAATTTTATTTGATGATCAAATATCGACACTTTTCAAGTTTTTGGTACATTTTTTCATTACCAAGAGCATTGAAAGACGGATGATGTATTTTAAAAGATCTTATTGGTAAATTATACATGCAGACACCAGCTGTCAAATTTCAACATATATTAGTATCTCAGACCCTCCTCTCCCCATCAGATTGAAATTTTGATGAATTTCTTTGTATATAATTGAACTACGTATGTATCGCAAATTATAAAATTCAAAGAAAAATGTCGTCCAAATGTAATATGAAGGGAGTTGTAATGATGTAAATTTAACGAACCCCTTTGATTTTGAATTTACTAGGGAAATATGCAGAATTTCCATGTGTAGTACTCCTGAAAGTCTGAAATTTCCTCTTGAAAAAGCGTCTGTTGAATTTTTTTCAAAATTAACCAAATTTTTTAAAGAAATTGTTGCATTTTGAAATTAAAATAATATTTGATTTGAAAAGCTCCATGTTAATTTTTCAATTTCAATTAAATGAAAACATCAAAGTTCCGAATCCACTTCATCTTTCTCCGCAATAAACCCAGAAACTTGCATTTTAAAAATAATGGATTAAGGACGAATAAAAAAAAATTAATTAATAAATAATTAAATAAATAAAGCAATAAATAAATAAAATAAAAATCAATAAAACGTAAAAACTATTCAAAAAACCGGAACCATTGGTTAAAAAATAAATCTAAAAATAATACAAAACTTGCCAAATCCAACTTACGAGGTATTTTCAAAACATCAAACTGCGAATCAGCACTGATAATTCGAATGTGAAGCACTATCAAAATATTTAAAATCACCCGGAAACGTTTGCACATTTTACAGAAACGAGCAGCATGTATCAGAACATTTTAAGTGTCTGTAAAAACGCAAAAATAAAAGATATCATAATTCGGACAAAGTTCGATTATCGGCATTATACGAAATTACGTTTAGGTACACGATTCGGGGCTACTCAAACAGCATGTAACGTTTCGGCAACACCAATTATATCTCGCGACTAAGTTTTAGCTTTCGGAAGATGCCTCATGTACAGGAGGTATATCTGGTCCGTGATTGGGAGGAGGTTAAGAGATGCTCGGAGGAACGAGAAGCCGGTTTCGGAAGCGGCTAAGAAAGGGCAACGCGCTCTAACGACTAACCCTGACATTGTTTCCATAGTGGTAATGTCCCAGGGAAAAATGAAAAATTACGTATGCAATTAGAACAAATGCTTAATGTCTTGAAGTCCGAAAGACAACTTCAAGGGATAATTTTTCACATTGGAAATTTTCCATCATATTTTTTGAATAACATGAAAAAATTCAATAATCTCGTAATACTTTCACTTTCGTATTTCCGCGAAGCGACACAATGAAAAAAATTTTTTTCATACCGATATACTACTTTATTTCACATACTTCCACGAATCATCGTGATTCTCGAAACCTTCTCCCAGACAAATATCGTAAAAGTATTTCAGATTTCTAAACTTATCTCGGATTTATCGTCGATCAAAATCGTTTTTTTTTAGCATCTTAAGCGAAAAATTGTCGACAATTTTACGACTTGTAAAATTCAAACCAGATGCGGCGTTCATATGACAATAATCCTGAAACCAGTTAGAAAACGTTTCAAAAATTAATGTTATAAAAGTATTACACAAATAGAGAGACGATATTCTTTAACATGTGAGCTACACACGATTCGATTCCCCTTCGCTACCCGGTGTCAATTATAAAGCGAATAAAATACGAAAAGTACTTATGTAAAGTGTGGGAATATTCAGGCAGACTGCATGGCGCTGCTTATACCCGAGGCACAGAAACTCGTCCGGGCCTCGTGTTTAAAGGTAGGGCTCCCGTGTAACTCGTACGATATGCAAGTTGCTCGTTTCTACGTAAAATTCACAGTTTAGGTACGAAATGAGGCAACCAAAAGGTGCTATGTTCCCGTATAAGACTTGATTTTTAATTACATCGTAGCCTTGCAGCGTTTAAAATACATGTAAATTCAATTAGCTATGGAGATGGTTTGTTTATATGGCGCCCGAGTGAAGACTCATTCAAAAAATCAAAATTTTTCTCAAAAATTGCTCCATGAACTTGTAGTGAGGTAATTTCATTCATAAATCCAATACAGATTATTCACGTGGAGATTCGTTCCTCGATCATTAACCATTTGGCGTCCAAGTGGGGCAATATTTGACCTTGAAATTTGAAATCATCGGTATATGAATATTTTTCACCTTTTTGACGATTTATTCACAAAATGTTTCCTCATTCGATTACCCTGTTTTACTGCAAACTTGCAAACAAGCTTTTTCTCACCATAAATGAGTCTAATGTAACTCGAAAAATTCCTCCTTTCGTAGGTAGGTCATTTAACAATAATCAAAATTTTCTTCTCAGCATCAATTTTTTTCGGCAGACTTGAAAGTTACCATTCTCGATGGAATTTTATAATTACTCGACGATAGAACTGGCAAAAGGTATAATAGAAATGTAATAAATTATGCGGCTGTACATGAAAATCCTTGCCAGTGAATTTATTCACATAATTAACCTTAAATATAGGCTAACACTGGCGAAAATTTCATTGTTATGAGTACTCGTTACCATTACGACGGGTTCGCGGATTAGAACGAAAATAGTTCCTTAATTTCTTGAAATTCTTTTAAATTTTTTGATTACTTTAAGGACTCTTTTATGAATATGGAGATCATTTTTTATTTGAGATGAAGAGGTATATTATGCATGATTTTAGACTAAAATTGTGTTAAATGATCGCAAGACTATATATTGAAAAAAATTGCATCAATAAAGAGGTAATTGACCCTTGGATTTGTATTTAAAAAAAGGGGTGTAACATGGTCACGATTACAGGATCTTTTCTACAATAAGAATTATGAGATGAAGTTGGTAAAAATTTGAGGATCAGATAGGAAATACTCGTTTCTCATTTTAATTTCAATTCCAACACCTCATCCATGTCTTATTTCACCCCATCTTGAAATTTTGCCAATCTCATTACAGATCTGCAACATTAACGGCATCTTTCAATATGCTCGTCCATCATTTCCACACCGTTTGAAAACCAATTACAAAAATAATCGAAAGATCACTTCCCATCCAAGGATCAAATTCCAAACACGAATAAACCACCCAGCATCGGTAATTGCTCACACTTGGCTCGAACATGTGCACCATCTTCATTCCGACTCGAGTCTTTAGGGCTTTTGACCTAGACCTGTAACTAACCAGTTATAATCCCCTTAAGTTTTTGTTATACACTAACCTTCTTATATTCGAGTATAACTGTTACAATCAAAGCATGCGAATATTTTACTGAATTAGACTATAGTAGTATGTAAAATACCCGATTCTGACCCACATTTTATTCCTTTGGATTTTCTACAAATAAACTGATCATTTTTTTAGTCGTTTCGTAAATTAATTTTAAAGCTTTTTTCAAGGTTCGATTGGTAAATTTCTCGATAAATCGAAACATGTAAATGCTGATTCAGTACCTGCCGATTAAATAATTTCAGTTTTATTTATAAGTAGTTCAAAAATTACAAAGAATTAAAAATTCGCAAAATTAGCAGATCATAACAAAGAAACTTGTAAGATCATCTAATCGAGAAGCCGCAGAATCGTTAATTTCACGTTGGTTCTACTTTATGTTAATTAATAACCATGATGTGTAACCAGTAACTACTTGTTTTTATGAGAAGCACGCAATGTTGGTAGAAATTATGGAGGCGACGTCTTTGCCAGTAGAAATGCTTAGTTCGCATTTTCCAAGCGCAAGTTTTTTCACGTCAAGACTAAATTCGAAATTCAACAATGGTGGAGGTATTTTGAAATGTCACCAGAATGTTAAAGAAATATCACTAGAATGTCATAGAAATTTTCAGAGGAAATCAGATGTCACTAGAATGTCACAGAAATATCGTTGAAAGGTCACAGGGTTGTTACAAGGTCATAGAAATATTTCAAAGATCACAAGAATGTCACAGAAATGTCATTCAAAGGTCACAAGAATATCGCAAGGTCATAGAAACATTTCAAAGATATTGGAAATATCACAAGAACGTCACCAAAAGGTCACAAGATTGTCACAAGCTCATAGATATATTTCAAAGATCACAAGAACGTCACAGAAATGTCATTGAAAGGTCACAAGAATATCGCAAGGTCGTAGAAACATTTCAAAGATACTAGAAATATCACAAGAACGTCACCAAAAGGTCACAAGATTGTCACAAGCTCATAGAAATATTTCAAAGATCACAAGAACGTCACAGAAATGTCATTGAAAGGTCACAGGAATATCGTAAGGTCACAGAAACATTTCAAAGATATTAGAAATATCACAAGAACGTCACAGAAAGATTACAGGGTTGTCACAAGGTAATAGAAATATTTCAAAAATATCTGAAACATCATAAGAATATCACTAAAAGGTCAAAGGAATGTCGAAAGGTCATAGAAATATTTCAGAGATATTTGAAATATCACTAAAATGTCACAGAAACGTTCAAAATGACCAATTGATTTGTAGAAAACCCAAAGAAATAAAATGTGGGTCATAATCAGGTATTACAGACTATTTATGTAAATTTCATATCAATTGCCGAAACGCGCCGATCGTCGTTGAATCGACAAAATTTTTTACCGGTTCAAAAAGCTTCAACGTTCAATTTCTACTCTCTAATTTGACTGGTAAACTGGTCCAGTACTGTTATAATTTCGATTCCGAATCATAAACTCGTTAATATTATACCAATTATTGGTATTTTGGATGATGTAGCTCTAACGCTACATACGTGCACCGGTGTGGGCTCGTTATTTGTACGAGCGCCCGTGATCCCTGTCTACTACCCGCCTCCTTTCCCTCTTATTTTTTCACATTTCCTACAAACGGCTTAAGGCTTTTTGTAATGAGTTGTGAGAAACTTTTCTTTCTTGTTTTATTGAAACGGAAATTGTAGCGGTGTGACGTCACCGAGCAACTAGGTGATCGTGTATGTGATCGCGTCTGGTAGCGTAGACTTTGTCTTCGTGCCGCATGCAAGTGAATTCCACAAGTACACGGGAAGGGCGAGGGAGGGAATTAAACGCCATCTCATTGATGTTCCATCTGGAAATGTTTTTTTTTTATAGAGCTTTCTAGAATGATTTGGAATCCAGAAATTGAATTACGATTTAGTTGCAGAGGCATTATAAATCTTAGACACATGGTGCTTGAAAATTTGATATTCAACAGATTATGGTTTTTTCAGAGCCAGGGGTAAGGGGGGATAAAGTATTACATAAAATTCTGGGTTTTTGTAGGTACTTCGCGTAGCTGCAAAAACTTCCTCAAGTAAGTCCGTTTCCACACTTCCACCAGTTGTCAAACCTTCACCGAAATAGGGTTTGTATGTAGCATTCCTCCAAGGAACCTAGCAAGGTTCCTTTTTTTCTCTGGGTCATCTGCGGATATTTTTTTCAATGAGCAAAGGTGAGTCATGGAATTTTAGGACATACGTTTCCTTTCTAGAAGTATCCATTTCTTTTTCCATTAACGAAGATGAAAGTCCTCTCACTTATTTACTCGTTTTACTTCGTCAATGAGCCTGGCGATTCCATTAATAAAATCATCACTACGATCGTCATTTCATTTCTCTTTGAATTTTTTCTTCTTTCTGTGTAAAGATTCTTGAAGCGAATCAAAAGAGAGGCGAATTTTATATATCCACGAATGAATGATTTGGGATCTCATCGGTACATCGTTCTTTACCAGGGGCGCGTTACGAATTTTAGCTGCCCTTCACCCGGTCACTTTTTGCCGCCCTTGAACGCTTTTTGATGCTCAATTCCAACCCAACCCTAAATCACAGACTACGATCCATCATTATTTTTCAAAAATTTCGCTAAACTCATCTTTCATCCTTGGAAATTCATTTAAATATATTCGCTTAAAATTTAAAAAAATTATAAAAGTAGCTCACATTTGACGAGAAATTCACATAAAACTATTCAGAATTTGTTCAAAATTGCATGAAAGTTGAACAAAATAATTAAATTTAAGAAAAATCTGCATAAAATTACACAAAAATTGCCAAAATAATGTCAAAACTGTTTAAAGATGTTCATTACTTGCAGAAAATTGCTTAAAAACTGTCATAAAGTTGTTAAAATAGAATGAAATCGATCGAAATGTTGTTAAAAATGCTTAAAATCGTTCAGTATTTGCACAAAATTGTATAAAAACTGTTAAAATGTTGATAAAGTAGTTTAAAACTAATCAAAATTTGTTTAAAATTACACAAAAATTGCCAAAGTAATGTCGAAATTGTTTAAAGAAGTTCATTGCTTGCACAAAATTTCTTAAAAACTGTTAAAAAGTTGTTACAGTAGAATGATACGATCAAAATGTTGTTAAAAATGCTTAAAATCGCTCTATATTTGCACAAAATTGCATAAAAACTGTTAAAATGTTGATAAAATGGTTGGAAATTTCAAAAAACCATCAAAGTGTAGCTAAATAGTTTAAAATTGATGAAAATCTGATTAAAATTGCTTAAAGTTGAATAAAATTGTTAAAATGTTGACAAAACAGCTGAAAACTGATCAAAACTCGTTTGAAATTGCAAAAAACCATCAAAATTTATATAAAATTGCATAAAATCGTCAAAACGTCGTTGAAATTACTTAAAATTGGTTAATACTCGCACAAAATGACATAAAAACTGTAAAAATGTTTACAAAATTGTCTAAAATCGACCAACATTACTTTAATATTGCTTAAAATTACGCAAAATTGTCAAAATGTTGATAAATTTTTTAATATTTGCACAAAATTGCATAAAAACTGTTGAAATGTTGATAAAATAGTTTAAAATCGATAAAAACTTGTTTAAAATTACAAAAATTATCAAAATGTTGTTAAAATTGCGTAAAATTGAACAAAATTTGTTTCAAATTGAAATTTTGTGCAAATGTCGAAAGTATTTTTAACAACATTTTGACGATTTTACGCAATTTAAAACAAATTTTGATGGTTTTTTTGCAATTTTAAATGAGTTTTGACCAATTTCAAACTGTTTTGTTAAGGTTTTAACAATTTTTATGCAACTTTAAGCAATTTTAAACAGCTTTTAATCAATTTTAAATTATTTAGCAACATTTTGATGGTTTTTTACAATTTTAAACTACTTTCGAGCAATTTTACGCTATTTTATCAACGTTTTAACAGTTTTAATGCAATTTTGTGCAAATATTGAACAATTTTATGCAATTTTAACAACATTTAGACGATTTTATGCAATTTTAAACAAATTTTGACGATTTTTTGCAATTTTAAACTAATTTTGAACAATTTTATACTATTTTATCAACGTTTTAACAATTTTTATGCAACTTTAAGCAACTTAAAACAGCTTTTAATCAGTTTTAAATTATTTAGCAACATTTTGATGGTTTTTTACAATTTTAAACTAATTTTGAACAATTTTATACTATTTTATCAACGTTTTAACAGTTTTAATGCAATTTTGTGCAAATATTGAACAATTTTATGCAATTTTAACAACATTTAGACGATTTTATGCAATTTTAAACAAATTTTGACGATTTTTTGCAATTTTAAACTAATTTTGAACAATTTTATACTATTTTATCAACGTTTTAACAATTTTTATGCAACTTTAAGCAACTTAAAACAGCTTTTAATCAGTTTTAAATTATTTAGCAACATTTTGATGGTTTTTTACAATTTTAAACTAATTTTGAACAATTTTATACTATTTTATCAACGTTTTAACAGTTTTAATGCAATTTTGTGCAAATATTGAACAATTTTATGCAATTTTAACAACATTTAGACGATTTTATGCAATTTTAAACAAATTTTGACGATTTTTTGCAATTTTAAACTAATTTTGAACAATTTTATACTATTTTATCAACGTTTTAACAATTTTTATGCAACTTTAAGCAACTTAAAACAGCTTTTAATCAGTTTTAAATTATTTAGCAACATTTTGATGGTTTTTTACAATTTTAAACTTATTTTGAACAATTTTATGCTATTTTATCAACGTTTTAACAGTTTTTACGCAATTTTGTGCAATTTTAACAACATTTTGGCAGTTTTGCGTAATTTTAAACAAATTTTGATTGGTTTTGAATTATTTTATTAATATTTCAACAGTTGTTATAAAGTTTTGTGCAAATACTGAATGATTTTAAGCATTATTAATAACATTTTGACGATTTTATGCTATTAAAACAAATTTTTATCGATATAAAACTAATTTAACAACTTTATAGCAGTTTTTATGCAATTTAGAACAAAATATTAAACAATTTTAACATTTTGGTGCAATTTAAATCAATTTTATACAAATTTTGACAAATTTTAAACCATTTTAACAACATTTTGATCGTTTTTTTTGAGTTTTAAACAATTTTTGATCGATTTTATACTATTTTATCAATTTTTTAACAGTTTTAATGTAATTTTGTACAAATACCGAACATCGTTAAACAATTTTAGCATTTTGCGCAATTTTATGCGATTTAAACGAATTTTGACCGATTTTAAACTATTTTAACAGCATTAATATTCTTAAAACAGTTTAGAATTTCTCAAAATTTGTTTAAAATTGCTTGAAATTTTGTAAAATTGTCAAAATATTGTTGGAATTAATTGAAGGTATGTCCTTTTGGCTTCTACTCTCTCATGTTGCCTCACCATCGAGTTGCTGCTCTAGAATTAAGGCCCCTGAGCTTATAGAGAGAACTCACCCCTGTTCTTTACTATTTCTACTTCAGATACATCAAAATCGAGTCCATCGAGTATTCAGCATCCTCAGCAACTCCACTTTTCAATGACACTGCCTACTCGTCGGTCGCCGATGCATATCTCAAACTCCTCGTCGCCGGGTGACTCACACCGTAGTAATTAAACGCACACGACGGTAGACCAAATAATGCTTTGATAAGGGTACCAATATCAATGATCATCTTGACAGGTGAAAATTATTAGCATCTGGTCCTCTGGCAGGTACGTTGTAATTTTGTTCGGTCTTTGAACTACATTCCAAGCTGCGTTTCAAGATAGCACCACTTTCTCTAATATTCAGATAGATTTTAAATCTTCCCAAGAATGATTTTCTGTTCGGTGGATATATTTAATCAAGTTTTATTCGTCGAAATTGAAATTTATCGAACATTAAGCGAGAATTATGATACACGTACCTACTCATCATTGAAAATGTAACCGAAGAATGTTGACAGTGTTGGCCACTATCAGATAACGATTTCGATTTACGAGTCGTTTAGGAAAAATTAAATAACACTTGCGATGCCGCGTTTAATAAGACGATGTCCGGCTAATCATAGGTTTTTTATTTGGATAAACTCGTAAGTTAATTCTTCGCCTGTTATGCGCAGAGAAACCAGAACCTGCGAGGGGATATTAAATTTTATTATAGAAATTTTTTCGCCCAACAATTAACCTATAGTATACGAATAAATAACCGGTGAAAAAAAAAACCTTCGATACGTCATTTTTTTTATATGCCGTCGTTATATATGTCATCGATGAGAATTTACCTATTCATGTGCCGGACACTGGATACCATCGTGTAATATAGTTTGAAAAAAAAAAAAAATTCCAACGTAATAAATTTAACACACTTTACACAAATAACGAAAACAATTCTTACCATAACTAGAACGCTAGAATAATTTCACTTTTTTCTCGCCTTTTAGCGCACCATTCCAAAATTTTGTACGTTTATTCGCATCGAAGCGAACGAACGCGCGAATACATCTCTCGACAATGGAAAACGAATTATCACTAATTAGCACTTATATGATCGGTTCGAGTTTTAATTATAATTTAGTTACATATATCGAGTGAAAGAGAAATTCTAATTCATTTTCATAGACGTCGGTCAAGTTCACATGAGCGTGGGGCTCGCGCGCGCCTCAACATTCATATCGCGTCCCGTTCGCACACAACGCATATTTGGCATGCACAAATTCGTTCGTGCTATTGTTTGAATTTTCTCTTCGGTTAAATAACCATCTCCGAAGCCGAAATATCTACGCACACGTGAAAGTACGATCTAAGGATTCGAAGGATAGCATGCGAAAGTTCACGGTAGCACGTGCTTTCAGGCTATGTAGTTTCTACTCGGATAATTCGTCAGCCACGAACCGCTTGCGATTATACATTGTATGATAATGCATTAATTAAAAAATACCTCGCATTGCTCGCGATTACTATAATCCTGCTAAACGTGTTCACGAAGGAGGCGCGCAGCCGCGCATTACCGCATATTCGAGCGTCTAGTAAAATGAATTCGTTTTATAGACTGCGCGTATTTACCAAGATTAATCGTTATGTGAAACAGAATCCGTACAGATGGTTAAAGGCGGTTCGACTGGTTTTTTATACGCCAGATATTGACATATCAAAAAATTTGACTAACGGTTAACATCAATCTTCGACCTATACGACAAAACCAGCCGTACCTACTACCTACTGAATTTTTCAGCCATCTTATGCGTCTCTTCATCGTGGGTACGCGAGTTTTTTTTCGCAGTACGAAATGCCGACGTTTTTTTTTTTTACCATTATCATTTAGGTATATTAAATACCGACGAAATATCTTTGACGGATAGACTATGCCCACCGCAGCGGATCTGCGATTATTGCGAGACCACAACATGAGCAATCTGACAGACCGCCAAGGTTTGTGATTTTTTTTCATTTTTTATTATTATATTTTTATTCAGACCATTTTTTTCCCCCGTGAAATTATATTGAACGAGGGGAGGGGGAGGGAGGAGGAATAAAAACAGTAAATTAGTACGAGAGCCGGAACCACCATAACAAAATTTTTCAACCCCTTGACGACGTTATTGGGAATTTTTTTTAAAAGGGAGTTGCTCCCCAGGTAACATTTCCAAGCGAAACACAGAACGGTAAAGCTGATGGTTTATACAAAATGGCCTCCATTTTGTTAGAGAAGTGAAGTCTCATTATGTGAATTTCAAAGGAGGAAAAATTAATACACGAAAAAATGAATAATAACTACAAATTTTTCTTATACAATTTCCTACAAATTGCATCATCAATGGTATTCGCGTTAAACGCAACGTTCACGAGAAAAATTCGAGTAAACTTTTGCCAGTGTTTACTTGAAATTGAGCGAATTTTTTGCTTTCAAGTCGAGATAAAAAAAGAGTTTATGAAAAAATTAATAATAAGTAACATAGAACGGATTTTCATTGTTTTTGATGCCAAGTCGCCAAAAAAAATTGATTAATGCAAAAAAATTGACTACTACTAAAAATAATACCTTGAAAGATATTTTTTATTTAGCCGAAATCTTTTTCATTATATTTATCACAATATTATCTCGTCAAGAAATGAAGTGGGGGGGGGGCAAAGGAATTCACCAGAAACTTTTGTTGATTCTAATCTGATTCGTGCAATCGAGTATATGAACTTGGAAGATAAAAGAAAATACTTGGATGAGGGGAGATGGGGAGAGAAGGAGGTGGTAAATTTTTCAACTTTTTTTCTCAACCACTATATTTAAGTTTTGAGAAATTGAAAAAAAAAGGAAATATCATTAGAAGAGTAATTCAAGCGGAGCAAGGGTGAAAAATTTTCATTTTATGACAAGAATAATCAGTAGTCATTATTATGGAAGGGAGGGAGGGGGATTATTGAATCGCTCCCAACTCAATAACGCCTGCGCTAATCTAAGCCCCAGCTAATTTTTTTTTCGAATTTTCGCTAAAACTGATTTTATTAAAAAAAGTAGCTCATTTGAAAGCTTTCTTTTTAATTTTCAACCAATATTATCATAAATTTTATGTATTTTTAGTTCATGTCAGTAAAAACTGATTTTTGGAAAAAATAATTCAATTCAAAGACGAAGCTCTTTAAATTTTCCATTAAATAAATCAAAAAAAAGAACAAATCGGTCAAGTAGTTTTTGAGCTACGAGTCCTCAAAATGGCGGAGATTTTTATGACAGAATTTTTTTCAGATATTGAAAATTGAAAAAATTGAAATTGTAAAAATTACAAAATTTTCCGTACCTACTGATAAAAATGAACAATTTTCATTATTTTAGATATTTTTTACTGAAAAATTATTGAAAATTTTACTTGAAAAATTGCATGAAAGATTATCACCAAAAT
>QBDW01002893.1:0-21410 GCA_003261595.1 Maconellicoccus hirsutus | reverse complement strand
AAAATTCTATTTGCAATGAATGTCTATTTTGATTTGCGTAAATGAAAAAATATTTTGTTTTGTATTTCTGAAAAATTTCCCGATGTCTTGTAATCATTTAAATGGTTAATTTCGATTAGTTCTCGATTAAATTTTTAATTAAATATTTAATCGATTTTTTAATTTGAAATTTCGATAAATCCATCAACAAAGTATCATCTGATTTTATATCTTTGAAATCACCATTATTTTGGAATTTTTTCTATTTTAGTTTCGATCATTTTGTTAAATTTGTAGAGCTTTTTTCATCGGCGCTTAATCGCATGGAAAATGTGTATAAATCAGTCTGAGTAATTGAAATCGAAATTATATTAAACGTCAATTTAATGGTATTTCGAGAATGAAATTGAATATATAAATACAAACAGATACATACGTTTCGACAAATCATTTCAGCGATATTATTATTAAAAAAGGCGAACAGAAAAATACTGCATTGACGTAATACTGAGATTTCCGTAAAGATTGCAATTACGCGTGATTACCGGTTTTCGTATTTATCGAGGCACAGTAACAAGCTCGCGATCACTTCGCCGGTACCGAACATACACAATTGCACGCAAATTACCGACACGATTACTCGAACACTGGTAAAACCGAACTAAATATTTCAAAGGCTATTTTCACGATATTTCCTCAAACGATCTTTCGTTATCGCTCCGTTTACGCGAACATTATCACTACGACACAAACACAACGCAGAACACACCAGCTGGGAAATCCAATCAGCGCTCAGTTAAACGTAATCTTATCACGAAAACGTGTAAACACATACACAAGCACCACAACACTGCCAAACCGATTCAAACCACTTGTACGACGCAGGCTCAAAACTATTTCAGAAATCAACGCGAAATATCCTGAAATGAATTTGAAAAAATACCTCACTAAAACGTCGCCGAACCTCGACTACACGTTCTATTACATGATAACACGAGTACACGATATAACACACCAACCTTCGTGTTTATAACCTTGAAAAAAAACTGGATTTTCTACACATTTAGAGGAAATTCGCCATAATAATCGTACATTAATAGACGCGTATTACCTAATCCGTTACCATTCTCTAGGTATTCCATTCTTTAATGGTAACACTGCGAATTGCATTACAAAGTAATCGCCAACGCGTCTAAAATTCGTCTCGAGACATCGAAGAACACGGTGCGACGTCCCGAACGAATATCGCATTCGTATAGGTCAACTCGTATTTCGACGTGTATTATTTCCCAGGTGAAAATAATTAACAGAAGAGAAACGTGAAGAGATCAGAGACACGAGACGGGAGAAGGCGTTAATGTGTATTTATCTCAAACTCTGACGTACCGGTTTAAAATGCATAAATTATGCGTGCGCGGAAAATGAGAAATTTTCTTCTAGATGGCCGCCAACTCGTCAAAATTTTGTAAGTTTTTATCAAGAGGAAATTTCAAGTCAACTAGAAAGGAAACGGAAGTCGAATTGACCACGTGATAAATCATTGGATATGAGATGCTCTTGAAAAAAAGACACTTCGATGAGGGAATATTTCGCGACCGTTGAACATTATTTTCATCGTTTTTTATTTCAATTTATTTTTACAAGCAGAAAAATAATTGCTTTATACGAAATCCACAGTAATTCGATATTTCGATATCGATTTTTAATATAATTTTTATTAAAATTTTTTATTTTAATTCAGACTTCTATATTATGATTTCGACTTTTGAAAATCTACATTGATATTTCGACTAGAACATTTCGACTCCGATTTTTAATACAATTTCGATAAAAATATTTCATTTCCATTTAAACGCCTGTACTTCGATATCGATATTACAGTTTCGATTTTTGAAATCGTATATCGATATTTCGATTACACAATTTCGATTTCGATTTTTAATACAATTTCGATTTTGATTAAAATTTTAATTTCAACTCTATACTTCGATATCGATAATATAATTTCGATTTTTGAAATCGCATATCGACATTTCAATCACAAAATTTCGATTTTCGTAATTTGATATCGATATTACAATTTCGATTTTCGACGTAAGATTTCAATATCCGGATAATGATGATTCGATTTTAACACGCTGAGATATCGATATTGTGATTTCGATTTTTGAAATGAGATATGGAAATTTCCACTCGGTTAATGAAATTTCGACATCGATATTATAATTTTGATTTTTATATAAAAATATCGATAACTTTCGACATCGATAAGTCGATTTTTCAATCTCGATACGGTTTCGATATCGATATTTTCATCAATCGATAGCAAAACCAAATCACTCATTTTTTACAAGCCTGCCTCTTCTTCATTAATTTCCACTATTTTCATAAAAAATCGTTAAAAATAAGTAAAAATTATCAAAAAATCCTCAAAACTATTTTTTAAACTAAAAAAGGAAAAACAAAAAATGCCAAAAATTGAAAAACAAAATTAATAAACCAAAAACGGCATAAAAAATTTATTAGAAAATTGTAGGGAAAATGTTGAGTAAAAAGCAGGGAGAAAAAACGACAATTATTATGGGAAAAAAAATTGTAAAATTTGCAAAAATCTCAACAAAAGCCTTCGAAAATGAGCAAAAAACAAACAAAAAAATTGAACAAAATGGTTACTGCAAATTATTGGCACAAAAATCTCTAAAAATCATAAAAACAGCGCATTTACTTGATGAAAATAGAAAAAACATTTTTTTCTTATACAGAATTCGTCAACACCAAGAAAAGACGTGACCAGCTGAATCATTAATCTTCCAACGATCAAAATTTCTTCAATGACAAGTATCTTAACCGGGAACCCGGCGTTAACGGTCATAAAACCATAATTAACCATACGATACACCATAAAGAAATAAAAAAAATGACAATCCTGCCGTTACCCTTTCTCCAATCTGAACGCTGCGAACCACACTTCGGTCGAGTTCGTCAGAAAATGATCAATTGCTCGGAAGTATGTCAATGTCGATATAAAACAATCAAAATACACATATTTTCGAACTTCGACCTACTTCAGATGACTCGTTTGTCTTCCAAAGCACCAAACCCCGATCCACATACGTTACGAAAAATACTCAAAAACTCCCTCGATAAAATTCAACAAAACCCGAAATTTTTTTCGAGACACCCTATACCTGGAAATAATACCTCCTAAGCACATAAGACGATAACACGACACGTTTAACATGCTAATAAATTCCACCACCGTCGGATAATTATTTATTAACTCTTTCAACTTACTCGCGCACTATAACGCTCGCCGGATAATTCGTCATTAAATTCGTCTCGACGTGAAGGCAATTCGCATTAGCCGCCGCTTCTTCGCATAAACCATCGAAAGGTAAACACGCAGAATAACGTGAACTTTCTCGTATATCGCCATTCGCCAGTTTCCAGCAATATCAGCGAACAATTAATTACACGCGAATTAATCGCAAGATGCATTCGCGGAGGATGCGTTCATACGCGATGTACAACATGATCCGAAAATGGAGCTTCGCATAGTTCAAGGTATTCTTCTGTTTCATCACAGAGAAACATTCGTGCAGAATTTTATCACCCGAAGAATCCTCCAAATGAGAAAAAACCACTAAAAAGTTCCCAACTAGTTATCGAACTATCTAAAAGATGTTTTCAATATTTATAAAACCATTTCCAGTTCCATAAGCATCCTCATCGGTAAACCATTTCACGTCTCGAGTAATAAACTTTACTACGTTTAAAATAACCAAATAAACATAAAGTTGAAAAATGTAGATCACCGATAAGTAATTCGGCATTACTTTTCCGAACACCGTGTGTTTCCCGACAAACAATATTCCGTATATCGCGAACGCCAATCAAAATTAATCCGCGTATTATACAGAGTGTTCGTATTGATTAAACGAGACTGCGTATGATAAGCTGCCTACTGCAGAAATCAAGGCGTTGTTTAACTTGAGCTTGAATTGTCGATGCATTTAATGCAAGAGAGCGAGTTTCAAAGGGATTAAAAGTTTGAAAATGATTCGATTTTAGAAAGAAAGTAGGAATAGGGGGGGGGGGTGAATAAACGCCATAAACTGATCGTTTTATTCAGAACACAATTGCATGTTTCTTCTCGTTTAATGCAAATTTAATTTTTTCTATTTTTTTTCAGAAATTCCTATTTATTTATTTTCAAGTTTTTAAGTTTCAAAAAAGTTGATAAAAATTGTTTTTAATTGCTTTTTAAATTTATATTAATTATCATGCCTTTCAAAATGAATCAATTTTTTAAATAATCGATAAAAAACTAATTTTGTACAAACTTACAATTTGAAAAAAATTGAATTAATTTTTTGTTTCATTATATTTCATAATGATTATT
This sequence comes from Maconellicoccus hirsutus, assembly GCA_003261595.1. Lineage (NCBI taxonomy): Eukaryota > Metazoa > Arthropoda > Insecta > Hemiptera > Pseudococcidae > Maconellicoccus > Maconellicoccus hirsutus. Next base: position 17,029 of record QBDW01002893.1, on the reverse strand, counting down.
TCTCTGATTTTTTTATTTAAAAAAATTTATCGTATAAATATATATATTACTGCAATAATTTATTTTAAAAAAAATAATGAAATGACATTTTACTTTATTTTTTGAAGCATTCATCTTTTTCCTCATTTTATAAAAACTTGAAAGAATCATAAAGTTGAATTCGAGAGAAAAAAAATGGAAAAACATTTTCAAACACAGGAAATTAACATTTTCAATTTATTGTAGGGACGGGGGAGGGGGATTACTGAAAATCATATTTACCGTAATTTCATGATAATGCATAAGTTCATTTGGAAAATAAATAATGATGCAAATTGGTTTAAACTCTTTTTAGTCGAATTTTCCGGTTCAGAATTCAATAAAGCAACTATTCTACGGTGGGAGGTGGAGTGGAGTAAATCATTAAATTTTTTCCAATCGCTTGAGAAAAATTTTTTGTTGAAAAAATAAAATGATAAAAGCTATATTTAGATAAAACCTTCTCCTCCCTCCCTCCTCCTCCCACTGCAAACACGTTAAGATGGAATTTTCAACATTTTTATAGAATTTACGCTTGAAAAAAAATAAATACATAAACAAAAACCAAAAAAAAACTGAAACTTGTTTCTTTTTGGCATAATTTAAAAAAAATTTGCACCAAGTTTTTTAAAATTTGAATATTTATTTAACGAAAATATTCATCCTTTTTGGCACCAATATCAGCTGATACCATTATGAATAGTGTAGATGTGGTGGGGGGGAGGAGGGTGACCAGTGAATTCATTTTCAATCACTGAAAATACTTTTTTTTAGCCAAATGTAATAAAATTACAGCTTACTACGTATATCGTAAAAGAACTAAAATGAAAGAAAGGTCGAAGCATAAATCGAACCCGAACTACGAAGAAGCCCAATAATTAGAAAATTCCTCCCCCCTTCCTGCACTACAACCAATCCACATCGATTACACGAAATTGTCACCTCAAGAGCTCCTCATTGGTCGCACGTATGGATGAAATTTTAATTAAGGCTTGCTTTACGTATGGCAAATGTTCCTCGACGGAGTAGTAACTCGGCTAAAAAAATTTCCACGGCGAAAAAATTCTCGTGGGGGGAATAAAAGTCGCATAGAATAATTTTCTTAACGACCGCGGCGCACGTTGGTCAATACGTCGAGTGAAACGGTAACGAAATAGTATAAATTAATTACTGGAGATTCGCTTAGTACTTCTATGGTAATTCTTTGTATATCGGTTGTACGATGTATGCTATTCAAAGAACGAAATTAATTAACAAATCTCTCATGATGGTTATTTGGTTAAAACTACTAATTAATATTTTTCAAGTACTTTACCTAAACATTAAATCCATCGCAATCATATTCAATTTAACGTATTCGAATGGAAACCTGCGGGAAATCCGAGCACGCGATCACTATTTGTTTTCAATTTACATGTACATTCGATTCTAATGGAGAAAAAAACCGAAAATATTGCAACAAATAGATAATTCGTTAGGTAAACCGACAATCACTCGACTACGATATTCGCTTTAATACAATAACGTCGTAGCGCAGGAGACGAATTACCTGGTGACGTCACCTGGCTCCATGATCCGGACACAATGGTCACGTTTAATTTGCGAGTTTTCATTCAAGTCGCGACCAATTTTAATGATTTTGTTCTTCCTAGTATCGGTGATGTTTGAAGGAGAAAAATACACGAAATATGCGACGATACGAGCATCCATAAGCGATCTATGGCGTAACACAGATGAAAAAAATACCATCGCATAGGCAGTTTACGCTAAATTTAAGCTTTTCGGGCTAAATGAGCCGGAGAATATACGGCATGAACTTGAATACGCATAATCTAATTGCCAGGGCGAATACTCGAGCTAATCCGTCGAGTATTTTCGTGTCGTCTAAACAGCAAAAAGTACGTATTAATCATCATGTTACGATGACATCGTAAACACGAACGTTTTTGAGGAAAATTATCACGAAAGCGATTACCAGAGTATTCTATATTGGTATTAGGACTAAAGAACCATATGGAAAAACGCGAAGTAAATTTCAATTAGTAAATCGGTCAATTGCAAGTAATCCGTGTAAATTACCTGTTAGAAGCAGCACTTGGAAGATTATCCGGTCAAGTATGATAAGTCAAGGTCTTCCGGTCTGCTGTAATGTTAAGGTTTCTTAGCAACACTATCAACAGTTAGTGACGAGTAGACGGCGACAACTTAACGGCGAAACGAATTATCAATATTAATTAACGAACTATTCAAGTGCATCATAAGCCAGGGTAATCTGTTTACCTATCGGCTTAGTTCCGTGTGATTCAATCATTCGATGAAATTGAACGTCAATTTGATTAAAACTAGTGAATTTAAGTAGTTATAATGTTAAAACGCGAGTAAATTCAATTTAAACTCAACGCGAACAATATTTTTTCAATTTTAATTTGGAAATATTCGCGAAACTAACGAGTAATTCTAATTTTCACGTACGCACGTGCTTGACTGTGCGTTCTTATCACATATTCGGCCGGTCAAGTTGTCAAATTGGTTTACTGAAATGGCAACACTGCAAGTATGTGTCATTGCACTTTGAGCGAAAAATCGCCATTTTAAAATAGGTATGAACGATTTCCGATGTTTTTTTTGAATTAACAAATGAAATTAAAAATAAATGCTAGAAAAAAAGAAAATCAAAACGGAAATATGTTTAAAATAAATTGAAAGATTAAATTACATATGGAATGAGTCACTGTGACTGTGACGTAATCAGATCTTCCTCCTTCATCGTTCTTCATCTAGCCTTGGCTTATCTTCCAGCACGTTCAATGAAATTTTATTTCATGATTTTTAACGAACAGATGTATTTTTAGTTGACGTAGCTCATATTCTGATTATTAATCGCTTCTCGATGAAACGATGTACTTGTGTGAATTAATTTAATACATTTTACCATGTAACCTGATGCTCTACTCAGCGTTGAAGGTGTTCGTCATCGACTTCATTATTCGTTTCACTTACTTGTATAAATATATAAAAATACAACGATTTCGGTGAATTCTTTTCACGACTATCAACTCGCAAATTCTTAGTAATTGTTCAACTTCAACTCAATTCCTTATCGCATTCTTAAACGTGAAATTTGATCACTTCAACTTACACATACTCGAACTACCACAATACACGCAAAAAGGAAACGATAATTTTGTTATCCAAAACACAGCAAATATTTATTCGTTACATATTAGCTACACGTGAAAATAAATATAAATTTGAAACGAATAAACAACACGAAACTGAAAATCGTATCCTAGTGAGAGTATAATGTATACACAAAAGCTACATAAAAAACATCCTCCTATACAAGATTCATAATCGTGTAAAAAAACCTAACGCGCGACTGTAAATTAATAAAATGATAAAAATTTGATGAATTATTAAACACAGCCACGATAATTAAAGATAAATCTGATACGATTTGCTTGCAGCGTACGAGTGCGAAATTAATTTTAATTTGTGAAAAAAGCAATTCGACTGGAAGGAAACTTCAAATAAAAAAATGTAATACTGGATTGGCGATAAGATGTAACACGAAAATACACATTATATCGTCCGTTAATTTGTACAAAGAATTCAAAAAAACTCGAACATTTATAACATTCCGAAACCTTTTGAATAGTTGATAGCTTTCATTAGTCTATCAAAGAGTTTTTCTTTCGTACTGTATTCTGGTAAAAGTAATACATTGAAGCATGTATGAGCTGTTGGTAATCTATAAAAAGACAATTAGTCAGTAAATCACATTTAAAGACAGGTATACAGAACGAAATATATACCGATCGGAATCCGGTCCGTTTCGGGCAATTATCATGTGTAATTGGCCCAATCCTCCTACAGGTATGCGATCACTTCCGGTGGTAAATTGAAGTAATTTTCTTTGATCGGTATTGGAAAGGGAATGAGCAAATTCCCAAAAATATTTTATCACCGCAGATGACGAATCGTAACCGCCGTCGTATCTGGTTGATTCTTGTAATTCGTGGAAATCGAAATTCTACGAATGGAAAATTGATTTAAAGATGGAATAATTTTGAAAAAAAGTCATTTTATTAAAACTCATAATAGGATTTACCTTACTACCGCAAATAAGTATTTCAATTTCATCCGGTCTGAATAAATATTTCATCGGAGATTCTTCAGTAACCATACGGAACCCTTTTCTAAATGCGTTGAATTGTTTGGCGATAGATTTATTTAAAAGGTAATCAGCATATAAGTCGACAAATTGCTAAAATCAACGATTATTTAGAATATTGATTTTTCATGTTTCGACGAGCAAAAATAATCGGTCACCTTTTTATTGTATAATGACACCTGTACTTTATCACCTTCTGGGATTAAATCGTGATAAACAACGTTACCGAAAATATCGGTGAAACTGATACGGAAAGTTGACATGTATACGTCTTCGACATCATCATCTTGATGATCTAATAAACTTTTCAACGAATTGTATAAAACCTAAATAATGAAAAAATAATATAAAAGTTTTTACATGAAGATATTCCTTTTTAAGGTTCGAAAAAAAGGATCACTTACTGGATTAAAATCTTCCAAATCACTAAAAATACCTTTTTTGCCTAATAATTTTTTATAGACAACCATCGGGAAGCGTATATCCAATATTATACTATTATAAATAGCTAATCCGAGTACCAAGCCGATGAGAGTATATTGAGATTCGTTTTCAAACGATGTGGAATTAAACCAACACGTCTGAGTATCCGATTCGAATACAAACATACCTAAGAACATTCCTCAATTGAGATATTCGCGATCAATCAAACCATAAACGATAAAATTAAACTACCATAATCCGGATTAAATATTTCTTCGACAATAAGCTGGAAAAATTCCTTAGAAATTCCACCCTCATCCATTCCCTGCTCGCCTTCGAATTCGACCATGAGTTGTTTCTTGAAATCTTGAGGGCTCTCTTGGCAGAATAACTCCAACTGCGAAACACTCGATTATCTTTGGTCGAATATTGATCATCATCGTGAATATACCAACCCTCATTAAAGCATCCTCGATCAAATGATCTCGGCGAATTTTCAATTTCAAATAAGGATTAGGAGGATGACCGGCCATGGCTTGCAACACGCTGATTTTACGTTCGCTGTACATTCGAATCCTATTATCGTAAAATAATCCCAGTGTTTTCGTAGCCGGCGTAAGAATAAAAGGGTGGGTCATGAAGCTGAAACATTGATCGGTGCTTTTGTTCTCGCAACGAGACGACGAAGCGCCCTCTTGACGCAGGGCGTTTTTATAATTCGAGTAATCTTTATCCATTTCGATAGCGTCGCTAAGCGGTTCGTTGTAGAATTCGGTAAATGGTAAGAAAGGATTGATACAATCTACGAGATCAATCTGAAAATGATTTTTTGTAATTTAGAAACAATGAATACAACGTAAACGATCTATTTTGTGCACGTACTTTTAATTCTTTGGCTAACGGATCTTCGGTATAAGAGAAACTTTGGTAAAGCGAGTATCTTAAATCAATATCGCCAAAAAGACCAGTTTTAGATTCAGACTCCAATTTACCATAATCTTCGTCTTTGGTATTTACAGGTGATTCCATTCGACCAGCCAGAGCATTAGCATAGTATAAAACCTACAATAAACAAACATTTAGCCAATGTACGATTAAATTTCTAGTAAATCTGCAACACGTACTTTCATCACTTTGGTAGCAGATACAATATCAGCGTTATCTTGTAAGACGAACTTTTTATCACTACAATTTTCTATTGTTCTCATTGTTATGAGTTGATGCAACAAATCCAAGATATTTCTAAAACTGCTTCGGCAATAACGCGCCCATACACGACAGATCCGAGCCAATGCTGCGACTGGTAAGCAACTCATCGCTTTGCAGAGTGGAGGTAAAGCTTCTTGTAAAAATTCAGGAGTATTTAAAGCCGGCATTTCAAATATAATCAAAAAAGATATTACGTATTTCTCCATCTCTTCTGGATTATATAGTTTGCCTTTATATTCGACTTTCAATTCCATCTCGGTGGTTTCTAAAATGATGAAAAACATTAAAATGGAAAATTCCACATTTTAATAAGTTAAGAGGTAATTTACCAGCGAGAAGAACTAAAGCTCTAATTAATGAACTTGAATAAACATGACTAGGTAATTCAAAAACATTTTCGTAAGCTTTTCTCAAGGCGAAGAAATCAATTCGGATTTCATCGGAATTCCAATCGAAGTTTTTTATACTTTGAGACGAATCAATATCCTTTTCCATTTCACCTTCTAGTTCTCGCAACTACATAATGAAAAGGGTCAACATTATTAAGTAAAATTAATCCTGATTACAATTACACTTACTTTTTCTTTATCAAGACCTGCGAGATCATCGGGTTTGAAATTATCTAGTCTAAGGGGGCATTCAACTTTGAGAAAACTCTTCGCCAATATATCAGCTTTGGAAAATACTTCTAACAGAGTCCGCACCAATTGCGAATAACGCGATTCGTTTTGACAAGTGCTTACGATCCCTCTAATTACATTTTCGGTGAGGAATTTACAAGCTAGAATTTTAATACGCCAATGTTGAAAACTAACGCGAACCATTATCATGTTTACTATTCGACTAATAGATCCGATAATGGATACTAGATAACGTCGATTAAACATCGAATAACCCACCGTTCGTAACGTCGCCATTATTCGTTGATTCCGCTTGAGACGGTGTAGGAGATCGGGTACGTGGAATTTTCGATACATGCGGTTCGCATAATCTAGCTTGGCTGCGTAGTAAATTGATAGCTGAGGCGGCAGCTTGATTAGGCGATAAAGGTTTCATCTGCGTAAAAACAAAATACGCAGTTTAAAAATCCGTCTTCGAATATACCATCGAGGAGTTATACCTTTCCGCTAGATACGCAATTCTCGTTATCACAATTTTCGTTACCGCATCCATCTGTGAGCATATAAAAATATCTTTCGATGACCGTCTTCGCAGACGCTCGCTTCATCACATCGGTCGATGATAATTTGCTATCACGACCAAGCTCCGATGATCGTAAATTCGTTAATCCTCGAGATTGATTTTCTTCTGTATTATCTCTACAATAAAATACATATTTAATATTTATTCGTACGAGATTCCAAAGTGCAACAGATACCTGGAATTTCCATCCGTGATGTGTATTTTGTTTGCCCTCATAGAAATATATCTATTGAAATCTTGTTACGACTGTTACGTTTTCATATTCTTGGAATAATCTACGACAAAGGTTTAACCTAAAGAGCACAATTACTACTTTTTTCCAAGTTTTATTTCTCCTTTTTTGCTGAATTCCGAAAGATAATATATTATCGTCCAAATTGATACAATGTTGCCAAGTTGCTACACACTTGGAGAACGAACGAAGATTCGCATAAACAGAACAAAGAATCGAATAGTTTGTTTCTTTAATTTGTTTTCTTTTTTTTTCTTTCCTTATCAATTTATCGAATTCTTATCAAAGAATAATGAAAAATTAATACTTCCATAAAGTTCAATTTTCTTTTAGAACAATGAGTTCCGACGATGTCTACGTGGATTGTTCGGATGACGAAAAATACGACGTCAAGCGAGTAGTAAGTATCCAACTTATATCCTCTTTGGACTCAAATACTTGAATATTCGCTTCTGTAAAGGATGATAAATGGCTACCGCCAGCTGAGGAAATTATACGATTATACGAAACTATAGATGAACAAGGATGCTTAGAATTGGAATGGCAGTGTCCTGGCAGAAGGCCTCCGACGCCTACAGAAACCGCTCACTCCAATCACTCCAGTAACGAAGATGTCGACGAAGAGTACGCAACCGATATTATACATCAAAACCGAGTCCATTAATCTTCATGTGTTTCCTTTTGCATAGGCCAATGAATAAATCCGACTTTGATTTCCAAGAAGAAATGAATCATTTAAACTTACGACCTACCGGCGATAATCAACTGAAGGGAAGCGCCAAGAAGAAAACTACTACATTTGATGCCATTCTTTCGAATATGGCTCGACATAGGAAATTAGATAATATGGCTAATGAAGGTGGTAACAATAGTTGATCGTTCTCAAGTGAAAATCAAGCATCGACGTTGTATTTCCAACGTGTGAAGATCACCGGACTTCATCTTTCGTTTGATGTTTTCAAACTAAATTGCTTATAAATGGATGTCATTTAAATTTTTGAATATTGTTTAAAGGTTATATTCGATTGAGATCTTGACTTGATTTTTTTGTAAATGAATTGAATTATTTCATAGAACTTCAGATTTATTTAAAACGTCATCCAGTCGAAGCGTTGTTCATCATATTTCGAATATTCCTATAATGTACTTATTTTGATAATTGCTGATTCCTCATTTATTTCATATTGTAATTCTCTTCTTTTGTAAACTTGTGATTTTTCTAAGTATAAGTTTTGCAAATTTGTAAAGTGACTATCATCTTCACTAGGTATAATGTTGATGAAATGTACGTAATTTCCCAACAAATCTGATAACATTGTTATCATGATAGAGATAATTATTCAAATCACAATTACGCAGCATTGGAGACCAATATATGTATGAAACACTGCTTTCATTTTCTTCCGAGTTTAGCTCATTAGTTCATCACGTGTAATACACGTGTCACCGAGTCATAATCCATAAAAATAAAGTCCGTTCATGACTTCGTCCACCTCCCTACACGATTTAGAATAGTTCTCAGGCATCATCGAACTCGCTGCAAAGCCTTTATCTCATCCAAAGAAATAAAACACCTCAAACGATAATAAATTTTATTTTGTGACAACAAAAAACCTTGCCATCGCTATTACACGTCCGAACAAACAACTCTACTGCATTACACTACATCAAGAGTGACAATGCTATGAAAAACTTCTTTGAAGAAAAAAAAAAGGAAAAACAATACTACCTTACAAAATAAACTTAAAAATCGAATACTGTTCAACAATATACTCCATTCTGCAAATGCATATCGTAAAATTAGCCAATAAAAACAACGTAAAAGATCACATTTTTACAAACAATTTTGATACATGGAATAGCTATATTGGAAACGAGAAACCCACAAAACGAAAATATATATAACAGCTTAAATTCCAATTTTACTCGCCCTTATGTACAACATAAAGCAGCGAATTGACATAAAACAAAAGAAAGGGGAAAAAAACCTAAATAAGTAGATTTTTAAAATAATATAGGAAACAAATCTTCTTTAGACTTAAGAAACAACGACGACAGCACAATAATTTCAATTTTTATAACGTCGCAACGGCGCACGTTCTGTCTCTGTTTCGTGTATAAAAATTAATGCATTATATGACTAGACAAAAGTATACAAAAACAACTTCTTGTTTTTCTTTTTTCTTTTTCGACTTGAAAATTTAACCTTATGTTGTAAAACGAATCTATACGTCGTATAAAATAATACAAATTCATCAAAATACTGTTAAAATATTGTAAAATTGGACGAATAATTAGAAAATACTAGATCGTTGTGTCTTCGATTCTACTTAACACCTACTTTTTTTTAAATTCTTCATTGTAAAATTTTTTAAACAATTATTGTCTCTTTAATCATCACATAAAACAGCTCAACAAATAACACGAAGATATTCGAAACGTAGATCGTCTTACACCATTTTCAACCACGTTAAAAAACTAAGTGATATCGCGAGAGAAGCGATGAGTCATTTTTCAATACAAAAAAGCACCTTTTTTTTCAACGTGAATATACCGCTATACTCTAAACCCTAAAAATGCTTTACCATTGCGGAGTCATTAAATTGTATATACAGTTCGGGGAAGAGATACACGTTCTCATCTTACATGCATCGCTGCTGCGAACATTTTACTCCAACGGGAGAATTTGAAACACGGTGTAAAATCGATACAACCTGAGAGAATTTCGTAAATATGTCCGAGAGAAGCGCGTCTATATAAAAAATTAATAGTTAAGCACTTAAAATGTCCACGTCGATTATAGCTATACATTAAAACAATGAGAGAGAGAAAGAGATAGAAAGAAAGAAACATAGATATAGTTAATTCAAGCGTATTTATATAGGCTGATAATCTCCTTTAGGCGTATGGAATATTTGACCGTTTTTCCATCTTCTAAGTAATTCTTCTTTTAATAATTTCTTCTCTTTTTCTAATTTTTTAATTACGGTTTTATTTTCGGTCGCTCGACGAGATAAATACGGTAATACTTCGTTTACCGGACCGTATGGAATATATTTATAAGCCGAATATCCCGCTTGACCTGTGAATTACGTAAAAATAGGGCGGTTATTCAATACACATGGAATTAAATTATTTAGTAATATTTGTCTATTTTTTTTTTGGCATATAATTAAGTACCTGAAGCTCTTGACGATTTAATTTACAATTTATTCTCATTTTTGGACGAATTCAGTTGGTTTATTAATAGTTAATGCGTTTTAAAATTTTCAACATATTTTTCTTATATAAAACACGACCCTTAGATCATCTCATTAGCAAATTTGACCATATTTTTGCCATTTTGTTACCACTGCCAACAAAATAATTAAGTTGGGACGTTTTTGTGAGACTTGGGGCGACTTGAGACAAAAATTTTTCAAACAAAAGTGCTGTAAAATGAATGAGGAACATTTTTCGTTGGAATCATTTTTTCGTATCTCCTGATATTTTACCATATTTTTAGCACAGCGAACAAAATAATTCAGTTGGGGTGTTTTTGTGAAGTTTGGGGTCGCTTTGGAAAAACATTTTTGGAATAAATTGTTGGGAATTTGAAAAGGATAATTTTCTGTATGAAAAAATTTCTATATCTTTTCAAATTTCGTTATAATTTCACTATTTTACAAAAGCTATAACATTCTTTTCAAAATAAATTTTTTTACGGATTTTGATGAAACTTCGGGCAGCTTTACGACGTACTTTGGGAATAACGCATTAAAATCACAAAGAACACATTGCTCTATAGTCCAAATCTCCTACGACCTCAACTTACCCAATGGGAACGTAATGAAATCGCACATGCCATACAACTGACCAAAACAAATGACTTTGTCTTCGGGCGAAATACCAATTTCTTTCATTCTGCGAATAAAAAAAAATCGTAAATTACGTTTATATATTTTCAGCAAGAGGAATTTCTCTGGGACTCACTTTTCGATGGCAAATCTAACGGTATCTTCATTATGGGATGCAACCATGATGCCAATTTTATTCGCCACATCTCCCGCATCTTTGAGCTGTTTTACCCTTTTCAAGCATTCGGCCAAGGTATTATGGTACATTTGGGTGGTAGCTTCATACGAAGGGTTGATAGGATCGGGATAGTCGAGCGATACAGCACGAGCACGCTCTTGCTCCATATACGCTCCTCGGACTAGTTTAGCGCCGAAGTAAAACTTCTGTCTTCGGGCTTGATTTAAATCGGTTCGAACCTCATTTAAGGCTTCTTTAAGGTAACACTGATACGTGTTGAATACGATGGCTTTGTCTTTATTGTACTTCTGCATAAGTTCTAACGTCAATCTAGAGATGGCCGGTTGGAAGTACGTTTGTTCGGCGTCGATCATTATACGCACATCTAGGTCTTTGGCCGTCTATGTGAAAAAAAACAGGATATTATTCGGGTGAATTACATTTCCACGTGGTTTTCTTACCTTGACGAGTAAGTTAAGCCTTCGGACCATATTACGAAACATTTCCTCTTCTTTTTGCGAAAGCTGCGATAACAAACGAACCATACGTTTTTCTTTCAGACAAGGTACTCTGAATGTATCACTTAGCTCGGAACGTTCGTTGAGTAAACCGCTCCAAGGGAATAAATGTATAACCCTGGAAATATCCTCGATATTATCCAAATCGATATGTCGCGACAAGCCATCCTTACCCTTGACTATCAGTGATGACCTTTTCGAGGAATTTCTTCGTATCGGTAATACCAGCTTGTACGAGTCTCTTTTCTAATTCTTCGATGCTTAAATTCTGCCCTAACACGTTACCTTGACCGCCCATAATTTCGCTGGCGAATTTACGCGCCCTCATGATCACCTCGGATAATTGCAGCTACGTAAAGAAAACGAAAACAGAAACGAAAAAGCGTTTAGTAAATCGTCTAAACAAATGCATAAGAAGAATGAGAAAATAAAAAATGAAGAGATACGTTAAAAAGATGTGTTTATAAGTCATCGTGTGTGTTAAAGAAAATCCCTCCGGCGCGCGTAAAATTACCCAAAATCTTGTTTACGCCATTTCGTCAATACACATATAATATAATACTCGCTTTCCTCTCAATAGTGTTAATTTGCATGCATTGTTTAGCCACACATTGATGTACCCCTCCGAGAACAATATAAACATTTCAGAGACTCGGTATCGGGCTAAAAATACACCAGAATCGATAGCATCGCGACGTCATTGCTCATTCGTCTCGTTATTCTTGTACGTAATAAAGCGTAAGGAAAGTTTGCCCGGGAGGGGAGAGGGGGAAGGACAATAACGAGATTTCGGCTCGACGATTACGTCCGGCGTTGTCTGCATCGACGTGATTTGCTCAGGCGACGGAGATTTTTCGCGATACTCCGCAACAGAAAAACTTTCTAAATGAATACAAACGTAACGACAAAATTGATGTTAAAATCAGATTCAACGTAAATTTTGGCTTTAATCCTTCCCCTTCTCCCATTTTTTGCTTTTTATCAATTTTTTCCTAAAATGTTGATTTAATCATAGAAATCGCCCTCATATTTGGAATTAAAACCAGACAATTCAACACAAATTTACATTTTCTGCCCCCTCTTCTACCCCCGGTGTATTTTTCCGGTAAATTCTGATTCAGGCAAAAACCTAACGTGGATTTTTACGAGGCACCTATGAAACCCGTTTACTTCTCATAATAAGGTAAATGAACCCCTCCCCCTGCCCCCATCATTCACCACCGAATTAAATTTTTGTACAGAAATCGACTTCATAGAATATTTGACGTGAAATTTGTTTTTTCAACTTTCGAGAATCATGTACACAAGTACATATGTAATTATGTATACAGATTTTTAATTATTTTCAAAATTTATCCCCTCTCTTTCCAACTGCTTAAACTGACTCCCTCCTTTTTTCTCCATCATTCTTTTCCTTTACATTTTACCCAAATTGAAATTATTCGCGGAAGAATAATATTAGGAATATGAGCCCAAGTCAAATACTAAGAAAACGCGAGGCCTGTTGAAAAAAAAGTTTTTCCCCTCCCCCTTCCATTTTTTCTATAATTTACATGCTCATTTCAACTCAGGGTATCATCAAAGAGGTCATGATCGAAATCAAATAAATTAAAAATACGCACTTTTTCATTTGAAATTTTATTTTCATAAAAAAACTCGTTATTTACCGTTTATTTATCCCCTCCACTTGATTATTTTATCTGAAAATGAAATACGAAATGCATGTAAAGGCGAATAGCCACCTTAAGGGTTATTATATAATTTTGGAAATTGTTAAATCACTCACACACTATTTCTTCGATTATTTTCTGCCCCCTCTTCCCTCCCCTTCCTTTTTTCCTTCAATTTTTCCAACGAATCAATTGAAACCGAGAAATTACTCTTGAATTCAAATTCAGCACAATAAAAAACAAAATAATTCAAGTGTGGTTTGATTTTTAGCTATTTTTGTGCCAATTTACCCCCTCCACTTTGGTTATTCCCCTCGAATAGTACTCGCGAACGAAAAATTGAGCTCAAATTTGAATTCAGCGATATGAAAAACCTAACAGACCATATATATGACGATTTTTTATCACATCTACGAGATCTCCCCTCTTTTGGTCATTTCTGCCCCCACTCCCAGGCCCCAAAATAATTTACTCACGGTTATCTACACTTTGGTCGGAAAACATGCAGGTGATAATAATAATTGTAATATCGCCACCATTCAAATATCGTTACATAATTTCGCTTGAAAAAAAGCATACATAAGAGTAGGGGAGATATGGCGGAGAGAGGAGGGGGTAAATTCAAAATGGTGATAAAAATTGATCATACATATCGATTGATAGGTTTTCGACGACGCTGAATCCAAATCCGCGATCGGTTTCGCGATTAATCTCGCTGTATTCGGGTTTCTCACCCTTATCATCGATATGTTCATCGTAACAACATCATATTCCGAATTCATGCCAATGAATTGATTAGATAATGAACAAATGAATAATTTCAAGCCGATATTAGTCGAATAAGAAGAATAATCACGAGCATACATGCGTGTGAGTACTTGATTTGTACTAAAAATACACACCATCGATTCCCAAACCTCGATAGGTATACTTCTTATCAGATCGAATTGAAACGGTTCCAGTTGCATAGATGGTTTCACAATCGCAAACATCGCACGGCCCGCAAACATAACCTTAATTTATTGAATAAGCTCAAACGTAACCCTTGAATTTTATACGTGGAAATTTCAATCCTTTCTTCAATTTCCCATATCAACCTTTCTTATCACAAATCAACTCTTGATTTACGATAATTTACCAAAATCTCGACGCTTTACACTTTTCAGGTATAAATTTACATCCTTACTCCTTAGGTTCATACACTTCCATCCGTCCGAAAAAAAACCCCTATCGTAACGTAAATCGATCTTAATGTACAAATCACCGATCTGTAAAAGTGTAAATAAAACTTAATCCTAACACTTATCTGTGACCGATATTGACCATCGGTTTATATATTCGTGTGGCTTGCTAAGAATAGGTAAATGTTTTCGTAACCAAACTCGCGTTCAGCCTATACCTACCAAACAACAACATTTGCATGACAGCAAAATGAGCGTACAAAAAAAAAGGTGGAAAAAAAATCAACAACTACAAAATCACGTACCCTTGTTTGGCGTATAAATTTGTCAAAAAAGGGTCAAACGTTTGGGTGTAATTTGGCGAAATTTCATTGTTTTTTTGGGGCTTCCCAATATGCGATTTAAATTTACGACGCATTGCTTTAGCAATGTACGAATATGTTAGTTCGAACAGATAACGAAAGTGAAAAAAATAGATAACGTATAACGATCGGTCGCCGTGAACTTGACATCGTCGGAATTAAACGTCTGATATGTTATCGTTAAATAATTCTGTTCGAGTAACATAGCACGTGTAATTGAATATATGTACACCGAGGCATTCGGCATTTGTATCGATTATGTAACACGGAAAATTACACCCAATCGTTATCGCCAGACGTAAAATATTATTTCAACGTAATGTATCGAAAACACGTTTCTATTTACCAAAAGCTGAGGTCGTCCTAAAGCGGTCATCTTAATGGCCGTGATACCGGTACCGTAAGTCGCGCCTGAAAAATAAAGAAAACAAATATTAATTTAATCACGTCTGGGAAATATGAGCACGAGTTGAATGTTTTTTGTATTTTATGCCAGAAAAAAAATGTCGATTTATCGTAAAAATTTTATTTTTTAAAAATGACGAGAATTTTTGACTTGGGTTCAATTCGTCTACCCCCTTCTGGTTTCCTCCACCTCATGCTACTTCAAGACTGCATTGCTGATAGGTCAAAAACCCACAAAATACGTAAAAATCGATCATGTCGCGTTAATTTCAAAAAAATCACGAACAATAAAACCATCTAATATCGTAAAACTCGAAAGAAAAGGAAACTGGTAAATATCATAAAAATACCAGGAAGTTGAAAAATGAAAAGATAAGAGCAACAAAATTTACGAGATCACAGGGGTTAAAACTTCAAAAAAAAAACAAAATCTATTTATAGACAAAATTAAAAAACATAAAAAAATTATGATTATATTTCAGAATTTCTGTCAAATTAACCTGCACTCTTACCCAAAATTACTTTGGAAAAATATACCTTCAATTCCCCACAAAGGACAAATCGGGTCAATTATTTTCACCCTCTATCGTATTTCCATAATTTCAAAATTCATCGTGAGTCGACTTTTTACGACGTAAAATTGCTTAAAATTACACAAAACTGTCAAAATGTTGCAAGAATTGTTCGAAAATTTTCAGTACTTGTTCAACATTGCATGAAAGTTGTACAAAACGATTAAATGGATGAAAAATTTGCTACAAATTCCACAAAATTGTTGAAATCTAGCTAATATTGTTCAACATTTGCACAAAATTGTATAAAACCTGTTAAATGTTGTTAAAACAGTTTCAAAACGATTAAAATTCGTTTAAAATTCCAGAAGAATGCGCAAAGTTATCTAAATGAAGTTAAAATTGCTCAATATTTGCACCAAATTGCATGAAAACTTTTGAAATATTGTTAAAATGAATTAAATTTGAGCAAAATTGTCTAAATATTGTTTAAATTGTTTAAGTAGATCAATATTGGCACAAAAATGCATAAAAACTGTTAAAATATTGTTAAAAAGGATTAAAATCGATCAAAATTCGTATAAAATTTCATAAAGTTACGCAAAATTGTCTAAATGTTGCTAAAATTGTTTGATATTTGCACAAAATTGCACAAAAACTTTTAAATATTGTTCAAAAATACGCAAAATTGTGTAAATGTTGTTAAAATTGTTCAATATTTGCTCAAAATTGCATAAAAACTGATGAAATATTGTTAAAATGGTTTGAATTTGATCAAAATTCGTTTAAAATAGCATAAAATTACACAAAATTGTCCAAGTGTTGTTAAAATTGCTCAATATTTGCACAAAGTTGTATGAAAACATTGAAAACTATTAAAAATGTTGCTGAAATGGTTTAAAATCAATTAAAATTCGTTTAAAATTGCTCATTTCCAGTGACGTCGCGATAGGGGGGGCGAGGGGGTCGAGTCGCCCCCCCAGACAAAAATTTAGTCGTCTCAGTCGTCCAAGTCGACCTAAATTTGTCTCAGTCGTCCAAGCAAAAATTTAGTCGAATTGTTCACACATGAAACCAGAATACTTGGATACAAATACGATACGTTGAC